>OY754971.1:21801005-22083505 GCA_963576475.1 Molanna angustata
GACACACACACACACAGACACACAGACACACACACAGACACACAGACACACGAAATGTTCTACTCCGAATTCTGAGTAAATCCGTGTATGGAACATATATGCTGCGAAGCCTCTAAGTTGGTGTTTTTTGACTTCAAAGTTGGAAATGCCGTGAAAAAAGTAGACCTCTCCATACATTTCTCGCGTGTTCTGGCTTGATACATTGTCGATATGTTAAGAGAACAAAGTTCTCCTGAACAAATCGACAGTTGGAAAAATATTAACATTGTAGTAGAAGATCTCGATTTTTTTTTAACAATTTTTTTAAAAATTGAATTTAGTGACGACATCGCTTCATACATTTTGTATGGCAGTCGCCTATACACAATATGTAAGAAGACTTAATAGTTTGTTACTTCATCTCCAAACATACATACATACCATCATGCAATTTGCATATTCTGGGTAGGAAAAAGGATCTTCTTCCATACTATCCTATCTTGACATACATACCTACATATGTTGTATAGAAAACAAAATATCTGAAAATATTCAATAATTTGTATCTATGGGTTTATAGTTTGGTACATATTCTTCAACTATACATACTATCGCTATCGACAGTTGGATCTCATGTGTTACATGCAACTAGTTTTAATTAATTGTTTGTATATATTTTTGAAGGCGGAATTATTTTTACAGTTAAAAAATACATGATCAATTGTCTCATCCTCATCACCACACTGGCAAAGTGGGCTATTTAGAACTCTAATTCTATACAGATGGGAGGCAATTGAACAATGGCCAATTCTCATTCTAGAAATACATGATATTAATTTTAGATATGTTTCTATTATAAAACCATGGTTTAGAGGATATTTTTTGTTGGATACCTGCATGATAAGCACCCTTATATTTTTTTGTTTTGTACCAATTTTCATCCCATTTGAAAAGCATATTTGATTAAGGCGGGGTAAAAGATCTGAGATTGGGATTATAAAGTTATCTGGAATTGTGCCCGAAGTAGTTCCCAATTTCGCAAGTTCATCAGCCTTTTCATTGCCCTCAATCCCAAGATGTCCAGGGACCCATGATGGAACTATGTCAAATTCGTCATTTTTGAGATAATATAGAAAACTTTTAATGGAACATGTGATTCTGTCCTCTGGATAATTTAGAGGATTGGATGAAATTTTTTGAAGAGCACTACGGGAATCTGTACATATTAGGGCGCAGTTGATATTTTGCGATCGAGTAAGAGCCAAAGCTTGTTTGATCGCAAAGCTTTCGGCTGTGAAAATGGACACTTCATTTGGCATTTTGTAAGAAACATTAATGCCGAAATCAGGAATGTGAACCGAAGCACCACAGTTCTGATTTTCAGATTTGGATCCATGGACTTGATTGCTGATATAAAATCCTGTATTGTTTCACTTGGCAATTGTCCCCTTTGGTGAAATTTTCCTGCTTCCAATATTTCATGCGTTTTCGGTTGGAAAAAGTTATCCAAAATACTTATCTATATTATAAATTTGAATGTTTGTATGTATGTGTTGAATGCGCTCCTAAACCGTTCATCCAATTGCAAAGAAACTTTGGTGAATTGTCGAGAGTATACCAGGGATGGTTTCTGGATCAAAATTTTTTTCTTCTTCTTCTTCTTCATCCACCTTCATTTTACCTATGAAGGTGGATTATCCTGGGAACCGTTCATCCGATTGCAATGAAACTTTGATGAATTGTCGAGTGTATGCCCGGGATGGTTTCTGGATTAAAAAAAATTCTTCTTCTTCTTCTTCATCGGGTATTAGGTCATTATACCTATGATGTGGACTATCCTGGGAACAGTTCATCCGATTGCAATGAAACTTTGGTGAATTGTCGAGCGTATGCCCGGGATGGTTTCTGGATTAAATTTTTTTTCTTCTTCTTCTTCTTCATCGAGTATTGGGTCATTTTACCTATGAAAGTGGACTATCCTGGAAACCGTTCATCCGATTGCAATGAAACTTTGGCGAATTGTCGAGCGTATGCTCGGAATGGTTTCTGAATTAAAAAAAATTCTTCTTCTTCTTCGGGTATTAGGTCATTTTACCTATGAAGGTAAAATGACCTAATACTCTGGGAGAAGAAGCTTCAACTGTCCTTCCATCTCTTCGCAGGTCTTCCAGGACATTTTTTGGATTTAAACTTTTTTCTTCTTCTTCTTCTTCATTGTGTATTTGGTCATTTTACCTATGAAGGTGGAGTATTGTGGAAGAATAAGATGCAACTGTCCTTCCATCTCTTCGCAGGTTTTCCAGGACGGTTTCTGGATTCAAACTTTTTTCTTCTTCTTCTTCTTTATCGTGTATTTGTTCATTTTACCTATGAAGTTGGAGAATCCTGGAAAAAGAAGGTCCAACTGTCCTTTCATCTCTTCGTAGGTCTTCCCAGTATTGTGTCGGGAATTAAACTTTTTCTTAACCTACTGAAGGGACGGGAGGTAATGAAGGGAAGGGAGGTACTGGTGGGTCTGACGGGACGGGTGGTACTGAAGGGCCTGAAGGGACGGGAGGCACTGAAGGGACGGGAGGCACTGAAGGGACGGGAGGCACTGAAGGGACGGGAGGCACTGAAGGGACGGGAGGCACTGAAGGGACGGGAGGCACTGAAGGGACGGGAGGCACTGAAGGGACGGGAGGCACTGAAGGGACGGGAGGCACTGAAGGGACGGGAGGCACTGAAGGGACGGGAGGCACTGAAGGGACGGGAGGCACTGAAGGGACGGGAGGCACTGAAGGGACGGGAGGCACTGAAGGGACGGGAGGCACTGAAGGGACGGGAGGCACTGAAGGGACGGGAGGCACTGAAGGGACGGGAGGCACTGAAGGGACGGGAGGCACTGAAGGGACGGGAGGCACTGAAGGGACGGGAGGCACTGAAGGGACGGGAGGCACTGAAGGGACGGGAGGCACTGAAGGGACGGGAGGCACTGAAGGGACGGGAGGCACTGAAGGGACGGGAGGCACTGAAGGGACGGGAGGCACTGAAGGGACGGGAGGCACTGAAGGGACGGGAGGCACTGAAGGGACGGGAGGCACTGAAGGGACGGGAGGCACTGAAGGGACGGGAGGCACTGAAGGGACGGGAGGCACTGAAGGGACGGGAGGCACTGAAGGGACGGGAGGCACTGAAGGGACGGGAGGCACTGAAGGGACGGGAGGCACTGAAGGGACGGGAGGCACTGAAGGGACGGGAGGCACTGAAGGGACGGGAGGCACTGAAGGGACGGGAGGCACTGAAGGGACGGGAGGCACTGAAGGGACGGGAGGCACTGAAGGGACGGGAGGCACTGAAGGGACGGGAGGCACTGAAGGGACGGGAGGCACTGAAGGGACGGGAGGCACTGAAGGGACGGGAGGCACTGAAGGGACGGGAGGCACTGAAGGGACGGGAGGCACTGAAGGGACGGGAGGCACTGAAGGGACGGGAGGCACTGAAGGGACGGGAGGCACTGAAGGGACGGGAGGCACTGAAGGGACGGGAGGCACTGAAGGGACGGGAGGCACTGAAGGGACGGGAGGCACTGAAGGGACGGGAGGCACTGAAGGGACGGGAGGCACTGAAGGGACGGGAGGCACTGAAGGGACGGGAGGCACTGAAGGGACGGGAGGCACTGAAGGGACGGGAGGCACTGAAGGGACGGGAGGCACTGAAGGGACGGGAGGCACTGAAGGGACGGGAGGCACTGAAGGGACGGGAGGCACTGAAGGGACGGGAGGCACTGAAGGGACGGGAGGCACTGAAGGGACGGGAGGCACTGAAGGGACGGGAGGCACTGAAGGGACGGGAGGCACTGAAGGGACGGGAGGCACTGAAGGGACGGGAGGCACTGAAGGGACGGGAGGCACTGAAGGGACGGGAGGCACTGAAGGGACGGGAGGCACTGAAGGAACGGGAGGCACTGAAGGGACGGGAGGCACTGAAGAGACGGGAGGCACTGAAGGGACGGGAGGCACTGAAGGGACGGGAGGCACTGAAGGGACGGGAGGCACTGAAGGGACGGGAGGCACTGAAGGGACGGGAGGCACTGAAGGGACGGGAGGCACTGAAGGAACGGGAGGCACTGAAGGGACGGGAGGCACTGAAGGGACGGGAGGCACTGAAGGGACGGGAGGCACTGAAGGGACGGGAGGTACTGAAGGGTCTGAAGCGGCGGGTGGTTATGGACCATTTTTAATTATACAGGCAATACGAAGTTTGCCGGGGGTTCACTAGTTATTTCAATAAAATCCACCTCAGATGGTTTTCTTGGTGTTAACAATGAAGCAATCAACATAAATGTTTCTTTACCACATTGTGAAAGAAACAATGCTCTTGCTTGTTGTAGGTTATTTCCAACCCCTGCTGCTTCTAAAGAAAACTGTAATTGTTCTTTATACAGAACCCATTTATCCGTTTTAGGGTTAAATGCTCCAGGAAAAACAATATTTGCCATAGCTACCACTGACATTTTTACTTTTAAACAGTTTTTTATCTCGTCGCCACTATTATAAACCAACATTTGACAGATCCCAACTCAAAACTATATTTTATTGCAACAACAATATCTATGACAATTATACTGACAATAATAATACACAACATTTATCATTGTCAGGAAATTCTAAAATTAACTTTATTAGAAATCACCATGGGCTTATATTCTTCAGGTTTAAACGAGCCCTCATGATTGAAACATCTAAAAGTGAAAGTTTATTTAGTTAAGACTGGTAGTATGAAGGACATGTTGAAAATGTTATAGAAAATATTTTCATAATAAACTCCGACAGTAGTAATGACGATTTCAGCACCTGAGTTACATTTTTATACGAATATCAAAACAATGCCGCTTTTATATGAAATAAATAGCATGTAAATTATTTTATATTATATGGTTGTAATATCCATAAAAAGCGACTTGTGTAAACACCATCAATCTAAATAAAAAAAAAATGCTATCCTAATATTGACACACAATACCTCAATCACCACTTCAGTAGTATGATATGGTTTTTTTTATTCATTTATTTATATACCAAAGAAATTTTCAAATTTTTAATATAACAATATAGTTAGAATAAATTAAATGGTTGACAACCTCCGATAAATGTATTGTTTATGGTGAGATGCAAGGAAGTAGAAGTGAAGCGAAGGGTTTTAACACATTCGTATACTGGCCTTACTATAAAGGAATACAGACAGCTCTATTATGATATTCTGTGCTGTAAAAAGCTTAAATAATATAAATGAAAAGAAATCAATGATACCATTACATTTAATAAACGAGTGGGTTGTGGCCAACACTAAACTCTCCACACCATAGAAAGCGTTTATTTTTTCTTCTTCAAATATTGACAATCTCAATATGGTAAAATATCCTTATGTTATATGAAATATTTTATTCATTCTAAATTTTACTACCAGGAATATAAATGTGATATAAATCCTTATATTAAGATAGCCAAACTCTTAATGCAGTATGGTGAAGAATGCTTATGTTGTATGAAATATTTTAATAAAAGCAGATAAATTTTGTTTAGAACACGAGAGCATTTTGAAAATTTTGACACATGATATTATATGAAGTAATTTTATGTTATTCATGGAAAGCTAATCAGTTCTTTGTTCAAGCTCTTTACATTATAACATGAAATCAAATTACTGAACTTTTCCATACATAAGAAATTTATCTTATTATATACATTTTTATTCATTCTAAATTTTACTACCAGGAATATAAATTTCCTAACGATAGTATATTTTTATGTTAAGATATACTAACTATTAATGCAGTATGGTGAAGAATGCTTGTGTTGTATGAAATATTTTAATAAAAGCAGATAAATTTTGTTTCAAAGAGCGTTAGAGCATTTTGACAATTTTGACACGTGATATCATATGAAGAAAATTTATGATATCTATGAAAAGCTTATCAGTTCTAAGTTCAAGCTATTAATATTCTTATATCAATATAAAATCAAAGAACTGAACATTGCCAAACATAAAAAAATTCTCTTGTTACATATAAGTTTCATACAAAAATCCATTAAATAAAATACAATTTTTGAAACCTTTGAATATTTTTCTTTTAACAATGACCAACTTTGAAAACAATTTTATGAAGATTCTTGGTGTTGTATAAATAGTTGAAACCAAATTAAAATATCTTTAATTTCCAGGTCATGAGAGCATTTTTTCAGTTTTAATAGATGAAATCATAAAGAAACATTGAGAAAAAATGAACCGTTGTCTATGGAAAACTAATCAGCTCTAAGTTTATGGACTTAACACATATGATATCAATATGAAGTCAATCGGACTTATAGTTTGGGCTGCAGAGAGGACACAAACAAAAACAACGTAAATGATGAATTCATAGAGAAGATATCAAAAGTTGCCTATGGACTAGTTGCATGTAACACATGAGATCCAACTGTCGACAGCGATAGTATGTATAGTTGAAGAATAAGTACCAAACCCATAAATACAAATTATTTATTATTTTATGATATTTAGTTTTCTATACAACACATGTACCTAGGTAGTCAAGATAGGATAGTATGGAGGTCAGTCTTTTTTTCCTACCCGGAATATGAAAACAGCACGATGGTATATGTATATTGTATGTTTAGAGATGAAGTATCAAACTATTAAGTCTTCTTTGATATTGTGTATAGGTGACTACCATACAAATTGTATGAAGCGATGTCGTCACTAAATTCAATTTTTATAAAAATTGTTAAAAAAAATTTGAGATGTACTGCTACAATGTTAATATTTTTTATATAAAATTAAATTATCTAGTTGGGGTGTTTCGGCTTTTTTCGATATTTAAAAAAAAATGGAAATATAGGCAGTTAAACTCATAAATTTATCATAAAAAAAATACTTTTCTTAATAAAAAATGTTTGAGAAACCCTGGAATTTTTTTGAAAAAACTAATTTGAGATTTTGTATTTGTCTATGTTTATACCAATTTTCAGCGTTCTAGCTTTTATGGTTTCTGAGATATAGGGAAAAATAAAATAAAAATTCAAAAGTTGATAACCCCTGACTGAAACAAAAATTCAAAATTCCGAGTATAAAAGTTTTGTAGGCCTGTAACTGTTTATATATTCTGAAATTTTAGGCTCTGTAAATTGAGCGGATCAAAAGTTATAAGGGGGGGACGGACACACACACACAGACATACACACACACACACACACAGACACACACACACACACACACAGACACACGAAATGTTCTACTCCGAATTCTGAGTAAATCCGTGTATGGAACATATATGCTGCGAAGCCTCTAAGTTGGTGTTTTTTGACTTCAAAGTTGGAAAAGCCGTGAAAAAAGTAGACCTCTCCATACAATTCTCGCATATTCTGGCTTGATACATTGTCGATATGTTAAGAGAACAAAGTTCTCCTGAACAAATCGACAGTTGGAAAACTAATCAGCTCTAGGTCTTTGCACTTTACACATATGATGTTAATATGAAGTCGATCGGACTTATAGTTTGGGCTGTAAAGAGGACACAAAAAAGATAAATGCTACGGCGTACGGCGTATACGCCATACACACAAACACATCACAACGAAACTCATAGTGTGCATTCTCTACATGATACCCATTGAGAAATTGATGTAAAAAAAATACGCTTAAATTTTGCAAAATCATGACTCTCCCCTATTCCATAGTGTGGAGAGTAAAAATTGTAATTGAAATATACT
Source organism: Molanna angustata (assembly GCA_963576475.1). NCBI lineage: Eukaryota > Metazoa > Arthropoda > Insecta > Trichoptera > Molannidae > Molanna > Molanna angustata. The sequence goes on from OY754971.1 coordinate 21,808,733, forward strand.
TTCATGATTTCAATATGTAACTGACAGTTACAAATACATTTGATTTCCACGAATACCATTGCTAAATCAATATAATGAGAATAGGGCTATGGTTTATGTACTATATATTTTATTTTATTTTATATTACTTCTCGGGCAACTAACAGGTACTATGTCAAATATTAATTTAACACGCACCCAATAACAAGTTGCCACATTCTGGAGACTTACGATTTTAATCGTCTCACAGATCCAGACTGAAAACACAATTAAAAACTGTGTCTCCTCCAGGAATCGAACCCGGGACCTTTGAATCAGCAGTCAAGATACCCAACCAACTGAGCCACGAAGGCCGAAATTTTTGTTTAAATAATTAAAATATGCATTTTTAAATATTGCCATTAGATTAGACTACATTTCAGGTTTCAGTTGAGTGTTTTAGAAAATATAGAACAATTTTTATTAGATATCATAAGAGGTATTAAGAAATCCTTAAAAACATGTTAGTTTTCCTATTTAACTATTTACCTTTCATATAAATATTCTGATTTTCATAAGCAATCAAAGCTATTTTGTTGTGCTTCTCAGGATGTGAATTACTCAACATTTTTGTGTGCGTAAAACAACTTAATTAAAAATTTAATCAATTCAATTTTCATTTTTTATTCCTCTCCTTTTTTATACATAAATTCCTACCTATACACAAGATACGTAATTTTTTTTACGTATGACATAGTCAAATACAAAACATATTGTAACATTAGTGTATCTCAAAAGGGGTAGCAATAAAAGATTGTCTATCAGAAATATAACATGAATTTGAAAATAGTATCGCGCAGTAGTATGTATAACGTTATTGGCAACGCTATTTGTGTAATCAGGCATAGCTGTTATGACAAATTTATTAATTTAAAAAATTAATAAAAAGGTAAAATTAATCTGTCTTACAAAATAGTATGTCTTAGTTAACATGTAAAATATAACAACAAAGATTTTTTACTTGTATAATAATTTTGAATATATTAAGGTTGGTTCGGATTGAAAATTGAAACAATTTCAATACTCAACATTAATATCAAAAAGTAGATATTAAAGTAAAAATTTTGGTGGCACAGTAATGCAGTTTATATCAAGAAATTTTGCTTGTGTCATGTCTAGAGAATTCGATCCCGCATGATTTTTGCGAGATCAGTAGTGCAGGATCCACATGTCTTACGGGACTGAACAGAATATCAGAATTTGAAAAAACATGTGTACTAATTAATTAATGTATCCGAAATTGAAAAATATGTGTATTGTTAATAAATAAATCCCGCAAGACCGATATCTACCATGGATAGAGTAAGTATTTCCCTACAAAATATAAGATTGCGACTAGTTACAACTTGAGAAGCATCACGCAACCGAGAACAACATGATTTTGTTTCGTTCGTGTGAGATTGTATTATTAGCTAATTAGTTTTGGCAAATGACTTGAGAAGTCACTTCAATTTTGTTTTGCTTGGGTAGGTATATATAAAGCTACTTCAAAAAGTTATTTGCTGGAATATAAAACTTACTGTATATTCAATATTTTTATCTCATTTGATCAGATTTTTATCTCATTAAACAAAAAATCTTGTCTCTTTTAACGTATCAAAAACCCAAGCCTGTCAAAGGAAGCACCCTACCTAACAGCAAATCTATCGACCTGCTTGGAGTATCTATAACAAACCAACTACACTACAGGGGCTCCATTGAAACTAAGGTGAAACTGGCCTCCATAAGACATATATATTGTATGTTGGGGGTCCTGTCTCAAGTCTAGTGTAGAGCCACTAAATATTGCTCAAAAATTGATTATTAAAGTTATGTACAAAAAAAAATTCACTATCCATCCAACCTTCTCTTTGAGGAATGTAATATTATGAATATAAAACAGTTATATACCACACAAACACTTATTAAGTTCTTCATTAACATTAACTCGGCTGAAAGAACTCAACAAATCCGACCAACTAGAACTGGCACTTCACTTAACTTCATGGCAATTTCTCCTAAAACTTCTTTTGGTCAAAGAAATTATAATTTTCAGGCTCCTCTTCTGTTTAATGTCCTTCCTGTCCATATTAAAACATGTAATTCCTTACACCAATTTAAAAGGAATATTAAGGCGTTTGTATGGACAGAGGATTGTATGTAAAAGTGTGTTTTCTTCCTTGACATTCTTTGTTTGAAGTGATATTTTTATTTTTAACTTTTGTTATTTTATATTTTTTAATTTCTTTTATATTTTTTCTTCATCTATATTTATCAAGGTCGCCCTATACATTTAGTTTTGTATCGATATATACCCAAATAATATGTACATTCTGTTGATATCTTTATTGTTGTAAAATGTTAAAGTAAACTCTGTATTTATGTCGCTCACAAAAATTTGATTATATTTAACTTCGATACAGGTTTTTTCCTAGTGAGGTTGAATACATTCGTGTTTTAATTTTCAAAATTTTATTTGTGAGATGAAATAAATAAATAAATAAAAAAAGATCGAGCGTATTATATAGAGCTCGTAGGTTTTGAAATAAGGTTTTGATTTCACGGTTTGACCAGACTTGCTCCCAGTATTGATACAAAATACGTATAAGAGTGTTGTTTACAAAGAAAATAAAAAATCCCATTTCATTTGAAAATATTAAAGGCAGAAGATAGTGTTTCAGCTGATGTCTTAAATTTTTATTATAAACTAGCGGATCCGACAGACATTGTCCTTTAAAAACGTTGGCTTGCCTGTTATTAGCTGGTTTAACAAACATAAAAATGGATGTGGATTACCTTATAAAAGGAAGCATGAAGCATGGAAGTCTTGCCTCACCTAAGAAAGGCAACATTCTGAATGGGTAATGAACTAAATATCGTCTGCTGACAGGAAAAAGTCACTAACTGCAACAAACATGTTTTCGAGATAATGGCTGTCAAAGTTTTTTGGCAATATTAACTCTCATAACTTCTTTAATTGTTTATAGATTGTCATGAATTTTTCAACATATATAAAAAGTAGCCTATTCTAACTATATTTGATGTTCAAATTTGACAAAAACTCATAGGGAATGAAAAAAACACAAAATTGCATATAATGAGATTTTCCTGACGGCTCATCTGCCATACTGTGTGAGATTGTATGTAATATTTCTATGTGGCAAAACTCATTATAATGCTTTCATAAAAAATTTCAAATTTTGATCACTTCTTTGCAACCTGCACAAGTGGCGAGTTTATTGCCATTTTGCAATTTCTTCCAAACTTTTTGTATTCTTCTAATATTCTAATTTTATTAGTACCTATCATGAATATTTCAGATGTTTCAAATGAAAGGTACAAACCTATTGTGCCCAGGACCTCTAAATTTTTTTCTTGACTTTAAAATTAATAGAAATTTAGGTATTTACTCACATTTTCAGAAGATATTCAGATCAACTTCTATTTTCTGTCTTATATATTTTTTTTATGAATTAACCAATATTAAACCTGGGTTTGTTCTAAATCATATTATGAATTCTAAACCTTAAATACCGTCAACATCAACAATACATGTAAAAATATAGATTTTTTTTTAAAAGAACGATTATGTTCGTTTCACAAGTAGGTACATTTATGCATCCTCATAATACCCAAATTTAAGCATAAACTTGTGCTGTAAATGAACAGTGTCAGGCTCTCTCTCCTGTATTTACTGATACCTAAGATATATTGTACCAGGAATGCAATTTTTCTGGTTGATATATCACTACAATATTAATATTATTTATGCTGGTTCGACCATACGAACGAAATTCTGAAAGAAAGGAATCTAAGAAACTTGAAAAAAGATGAACATGTAATAATGATGTATAATATTGATGAGGCGATGTATGTGTTCCAGGATATAAAAATATAGTGTTTGGTTCTCTCTGCCTACCCCGTTAGGGACATGCATGGGTTGATGTATGAGAATAACAGACTAAAATGTTGAGATGATGTATCAATATAAATAAGGCGATTAATGCAATCCGGGATAGAAAACAATGGAATTCTTTTCTCTCTGCCTACCCAGTTAGGATGTGATGCTATGTATTTATCGAAAATTAATTTTTTTAGTTAATGTGTTAAAATTTTCGAATGTTAGTAGTTAAATACAAAAATATGTAAAAAAAAGACTTCATTACAACAATAATGACTTTTTCCAGACGGCATAATTGAAAAAAAATGCAGATAATGAATATTTTTCCGAAAAATCTCCGCAACGGGACCTGATATGAAGATAATTTTTTTTCCAGATGTAAAGTGTGTTTTGGTGAATATGATAGCATAGTTAACTCAATTTTGCCAAAATAGGCAGTTAGTGACTTTTTCCTGTCAGCAGACGATATGTAAGATGTATTTGTTGCCTATTATAGTTTCGATTACCCGGCCCTGATAGGACACCAGAAAATGATAGAAAAAAATCTGACCCTGCACAGCAGTTTTACATTCCATTTCATAATATTTGACGAAAAAATCACAAAAAAATAATTAGGAGATACAGAATCCCCTACTAATAATTGATTCTTATGTTTGAGTTGGAAATGGAGAAGTTTGGAGAAAGACTTTTCAAAGAATAATCTTGGTCTATTTTGAAACATAAATTAGGTATCATTTAAAAAATGACAAAATGCCATAAGAGTTTCTATATACCTTTCAAACAAAAAATATATATTTATAACCTCATTTTATAGCACGGAGTTGTACATTTTTTCACTATAGAAAATTCACTCTAGTCGTTTGAAGTTTGATCTTGACATTTCAATCACAAAATATATATTTATAACCTCACTTAACATATTTACGGAGGTTTTTAACATTTGGCTATAAAGAACAAAATATATCAGAATATAATAATGTCACACGATAATATAATGATAATAATATACATAAAACTAAATTATTTAGTATAATATTCATAAATAGAAATATTTAAACGAAAATATTACGAAATATTACATTGAGGCGATATTGATATACCTATCCGTCATAATACCACTTAAAACAGAATACACTTGTAAAAAACTAATATAGCTTAATAAAAATAGCTTTATACAATAATGATAAAAAATTATACAAATAACTTAATAATTTCAAAAAATATTAAGGATATGAAAACAAATACTGCAGACAGCGTTGAGAAAAACATCAAATTTTAATGGCATAACCAACATATAATTATGACATATTGAAAGCAATGTTGCCACTATTCAAAATGCATATTCCGAAAATATTTATTAACGATTGATATTTTTATTATTCTTTTATTTTATTAAGTATGAAATTCCTTTTTGTGAATCTAAACCATTCAGGGACTCACATAAACACACACAGAAAGTTTCATCAAAATCGGTTCAACCGTTTAGGAGGAGTTCAGTGACATACAGAAGAATTATATAAATAAAGATAAATACTATTTTTATTATTAAAGTTAAAATGTCTTTTATTGTATTGTACTTAATTTTATAAGCAACCGCAAATCCAAGGGATCGACAACCTCAGTCCTGCAGGCGTGTGGGATTGTCAAGTCCCTATTCAAGTTTATAGATTATTGATCTATGATTATTTCATTCATTTATTGATCGGCCGTTAGAAATGTACTTGCACCAATTATGCTGACTCCTGAACATGTAATGAGGAAAGAATATGACGGCATTCCAGTGAAACTGTTTCGAACTTTGTCAGAAAGAGATACGCATAATAAGGAAAGATTCTATTCAGGTCGGCTCGGCTAGTTTAAAATATTATTTCATTGCTTATATCCAAAATTACGCAATATAAATTATTAAGAATGATGTAAAAATGTATAGTTATTTAATGCACAGTACTTATATACTTAATTAATTTCAAATCATAATTTGATCAATGTCCTGATAGCAAATATCTTCAAATCTATATTTTAAAACATTGATCTGTCTATTTAGACACCACGAATATTCGAAGTGCGATAGTTCAGATTATCCACAAAAAAACAGAATCAACCAAACACAAATGACACAAACTAAATAAAAATATTACTTTGAATAGTTTATTTTTTAGATATTTTTAACAAAATATGTATGACTTACTGTAAACTTAAATAGCTCAGACAAAATTTTTAATGAATTAGAAAAATTACAATTTCATTCCCGCAAATTTAAATATTAAGAGAATAAAAATTATATTTCTAATTTTTATTTCATTAATTTTAATAATAGTTACATAATTTTTTTTGAATCAATAAAAATCCTTACAGTACTGAATGTGTTTTTGTTACCATGTCATAATCATATTAAACACAAGGTCAGTCAGTCATGAAATTCTTTGAAAAGAAATGAGGTTTAATTACAATGAACAAACTCTTGTCAAAAAATACACAAATCACATAAAATTCTATGGAATAACTCAGTATCTTCCAGAACGTGAGCTTCGAGAGTCTTTGTTGGTTCGTCTTTCCCGAGAACGGGATCTCCTCCTGGTTCCACGCTCCCTGGAACGGGAACGACTGTGACGACCACCAGATCCTCCGATCGGCATCTTGCGACGTGAGTAAAGGTATCTGAAAAATAACAAAATTATGTTTATTATAACATTTATATAAATTATTCATATCTGACAGACCCATTGTACAACCTGCTCAGTGGAAAGAATAACCCTCTTACTTTTTCCTGATGTGAGGAATATTTTTCACAGGGCACAAACTAAAATTATCTTCACAGATTTAACTTAACCTCCCCCCAGACCAAACTTCAGAACATTTTCCTGTGGTTTACAAAATTTATGATCTCAGAACAATACTAAAGCATTTAAGGAATTTTCTTAATTTACATTATGTCCAATTCTGATTCGTTTTAGAGTATGAAAACGTCTGTTACCAACGGGCGACCATGGATAAAAGGATTTTATACATGCGCTGTGACGTAATGAGTACCGTATAAATACAAGCACTTTTTTACATTTCTCATGTACTAAAAATCAGACGGACAAATTTAGTCAACTAGAAATTTTGGTCACTTCTCTGGCGCTCTTCTTACTATGGTTATATTTTTTTTAATGTATTTTATTTGTTAAAAGAACACGCACAGTGAATCAACAATACATTATATAAAACAAATGGATCTCATTAACCATCCATTTAATCCACAGTCGTCCTCAGCTTGCTTAAAATTTATATTTTATGATGCCACTATACACACATACATACTTACCACACTTACATAAAAATGGAAATAAAATATTGAGACAATTAGTGTAGTAGATTATTGTTACATAGATTAAAATACTATTGTAAAATTGGGTGTTACGGTGAATGTCATGAACATTGATTTTATATGAAATGCCTAATCCTTAGCCTTTTTAGACGAGCGTCATGTATAGATACCCACTGGTCGCTTGCCTAAACACCGAGTATCTTCTATACATGCCATCATGCTATACACAATTGTAAACTTCATATCTCAGTAAATTCATACTTGATTGAGACGAAAATTGTATGAATATTACTCCAAAATATTTTACTTCAAGACATCTGTGGGTATATCAGCAAAACAATTTGTTAAATTATTTAAAAAATTAAGAACTCTCTGGCTTGTTTACCTAATTATACCAATGTGTGCCAAAAATGAAATAATATTTCTGGCGCAGTTCAAGGGTGACATCTGTGGAAGACACTGTCACCTCATTTATAAGGACTGTTTTTTTTATTTATTTTTATTTGTTAATAAAAATATAATTAAAGTGTTGGCTGTGATCTTGATACTAAATTTTCTAATAATACAATAATACCTACACTAATTTTTCGTCCCTACATAGTCCGGAACAACCCGTGCCCACCACTTAGATCAACCATCGAGGATTAATGTGTAATATGTATTCTTTCGTTTTCTTTTTGAAATCCTCGATGGATCCGCACTGCTTCAAACTGGCAGGCATGGGGTTCCAGACAGACCTTAGGCAGCAACACATCGTCGGTCCTACGTCCATAGTCATTGTTGAATTTGTTTGTAGTGCGTAAAAGTTTGTTGGTCACTGACCTAGTTTGTCTGTCGTGTGTTATTAGAAGTCTGTCTTTAGGTCTCTCCTCTGAAGAGACAATACTTTAGATCGGTCGAAAAGGCATTTATTTTTCCTTTTTAACTTTTTAGCAATTTTTTAGTAATAATAATTTTTAGTAGTCTTCTTTGTATCTTTGCAATCTTATTTAGAGTAGTTTTATATGCCAATCCATATGACGATATTCCATATATTATGATATTAATGAATCACAGAGGGCCATATACAGCAATCTGGCCGAGCAGAAAGTTAATCTAGGTCTTATTATGTTGAAAATTGCTGTCATAGTTCTTAGTTTACTGCAAACATAGTCAACGTGTTCTTTGTAGTTTAAGTGTTTGTTAAATGATAAGTCTTAAATACCTATATGATGTAACTTCTGTCAATGATGGGCAATTACAATTATTCTGAGAGTTACTACGCAAACATTGATGATTATGGGCCTGGTATTTCAGTCGGCCCTTAAGAGTTTAACTCAAGTTTAACAAAAATATTGCATATTTCAGTACCTAATCTTCCCTTAAATACGTCACTAAACGACAAATATTTAACTCAACGTTTCTGGCGGATCGTGTGTCTTAATCTTGAGTTAAGGTGCTTACAGCCTACATGACACCACAAACAATAACGGCATAAGATTGGTGGACTTTGCATCCTCCAGAAACATGACCATTGGCAGTACCCTTTTCCCTCATAAACGTATACACAAAATCATACGGAAGTCGCCAGATGGAGTCACCCTGAATCAGATAGACCATATATTGATTGATGGAAGGCATGTCTCAAACTTGCTGGATGTCAGAACTTACAGGGGCGCCAATGTTGATTCGGATCACTATATGGTAGCAACGAAGGTAAGAGCGCGAATATCTATAGCAAAAACGCATAAAACAGAGCGCAAACCTAAGTTCAATACTGAAGCACTCAAAGATCAACAAACTAGGATGAGGTTTGTGGAAGCAGCGTAGTAATCGTTTCAAGACCTAGATAATAGCTTGTCGATCGAAGAGCTTTGGGGTTGCTTCCAGGAGAAAATTAAGAGTGCTGCTTCAGATGTGCTGGGAATGGCCCGAACACAGAGAAGATCCCCTTGGTTTGACGAGGAGTGCGAAAGAGTGACAAAAGAGAAAAACAGAGCCTACCATCGAATGCAGCAAAGAAGCACTAGGGGCACAGAAGAAGAATACAAAGCCAAAAGAAGACAAGAAAAGCAGCTCCATAGATCCAAAAAGAGATTGTACGAAAGAACAAAACTACAAGAACTCAAAATATTGAACACCCAGAGTGAATGCAGAAAGTTTTATAGGGCAATAAATCAGCAAAGGAAAGAATTCAAGCCAAGAACAACAGCATGCAGAAGCAAGGAAGGAGAAATTCTTAATGATAGAGACGATATACTGAAGCGATGGGCACAGCATTTTAATGAGCTGCTCAATGAGGGGGAACACACCACACTGGAGGAGCCAGAGTTTATAACAACAGCAAATGCAGATGTCGGAGATGTGCCGGAACCCACTCTGGATGAAACTATCAGAGCAATAAAATGTCTTAAAAATAATAAGTCTCCAGGCTGCGATGATATACCATCTGAACTATTAAAATATGGTGGCAGCAGGGCAGCTTCAAGTCTTCATCAAATCATCCATAAAATATGGGAAGCCGAAATAATGCCAAGAGACTGGGATAATGGCCTGATCTGTCCCTTGCATAAGGGGATGCTCTGAACTGCTCAAACTTCCGAGGTATCACACTGTTGTGCACAGCATACAAAGTCCTTGCTGGAATCCTATTCACGAGATTACTCCCATTTGTGGAGGAAATGGTGGGACAATATCAGAGTGGATTCCGACCGGGTAGGTCAACCATTGACCAAATATTCACACTGCGGCAGATACTCGAAAAAACGCTGGAGCATAATGTTGAAACACATCACCTGTTTGTGGACTTCAAGGCTGCATATGACAGTGTCAACAGAATCAAGCTCCATGAGGCAATGATGGAGTTGGCCATCCCCCCTAAACTTGTGCGCCTTGTCGGAATGACCATGTCCAATACATACTGCAGTGTAAAAATACAGTGTAGCACCTCGAAACAGTTCACAACATATAGAGGGCTCCGACAAGGCGATGCATTGGCATGCTTGTTATTTAATATTGTCCTGGAAAAAGCTGTTAGAGACTCAATTTTCAGAAAGTCGAGTCAATTACTTGCAAATGCAGACGATATCGATATTATATCTAGAACGTTGCCTTGCATGAAGGATAACTTCTTGAGACTTGAGTCTGCAGCCAATAACATGGGTCTAAAGATCAACGCTTCAAAGACAAAATACATGGCAACAAGAAAAGCATCACTGAATAGCATCACCGTAAGAAACTAATCAATATCAGTGGGAACCCATCAGCTAGAAGCCGTTGAATCATTCACATACCTGGGATCTCTTGTTACAGCGGACAACAACACCAGTGCGGAAATAAGGGCAAGACTTGCCGCGGCAAATAGATGCTATTATGGACTGCTAAAGCACTTAAGGTCACGACTCATCTCTCGTAAAACAAAAACCCTCATTTACAAAACGCTTCTTAGACCGGTCATGACATATGCATCAGAATGCTGGACATTGACCAAGAAGGACGGAAATGCATTGTTGGTGTTCGAAAGGAAAATACTTCGCAAAATATTTGGTCCTACCTGTGAAGGAGGATCTTGGAGGATCCGGTTTAACCACGAGCTAGAAATAATGTATGGCGAACCAAACGTTGTCCAATACATCAAAATACAACGTCTACGTTGGCTCGGACACGTTTGTAGAATGGAGGATAACCGGGACCCAAAGAAAGTATTGGACACCTGTCCTGAAGGAAGAAGAAGCAGAGGGAGACCTAGGATGAGATGGCTGGACGACATCGAGGGCAATATAAGAGCGATCGGACAGACAAATTGGAGGAGACTTGCTGCCAAGGCTCGCACCGGGCTGTAACGCCATTGCTGATGATGATATACTAATAAAATAATATTTAGTCACAGCTTCGCGTCACGTATCATTTAAGGTTATTGAAATTTGACAGATGCGTTATAGACAATAACCGTAGGCCCAGTATTTCAGTCGGCCCTTAGGAGTTTAACTCAAGTTTAACAAAAATATTGCGTATTTCAGTACCTAATCTTCCCTTAAATACGTCACTAAACGACAAATATTTAACTCAACGTTTTTGGCGGATCGCGTGTCTTAATCTTGAGTTAAGTATTGTTTCTAGTCTTTTTCGCCAGGTGGCGCACGCTTTAATGTTTTATTTCATTTTATACTACAAATAACTATGCATAATAATTATAATCATGATTTATTTTTGTTGTTAAAATAAAAGACTTGATATAGAAGTGGTTCATGTATTTAATATTTATTTTCTTTTTTACATAATTATAATGTATTGCCTGACAACAAACTAAATAAACTGTCAGCCATAATGAAACGTCAGGCACGCAACTTTATTTTTGCGATGTTTTTTCATCCCACTTTTTAAATTGATCCATCCTGTTTCTATATATATAATGTGTATTCTTAAATTTTCTACATAAGACACTATTTTACCATTATCACTTAGTTCCATATCCATCTGTAAAATGTACATACATTTTGCATTGAAGTATACTACGTACGTAGTACATATTCAATGACATTTTTTCACTACAATGTTTGATTTTAATTTTAAAAAACATCGATCGGTATAAAAAATTGAAAAAGTAACATGCTGTGTAATTAAACAAATAAAATAATGTGTTGTTATAATAATAAAATAATATTTAGTCACAGCTTCGCGTCACGTATCATTTAAGGTTATTACAATTAAAAATATATCTATAGTTGAAGATTACGTAACTGACGTTTCATTTTGCACTGAAATACGCGAATGAAATTTAATCTTCCCTAAACTTTTAACTTGGATTACTAAATCCAACGATTGAAGGGCCAACTGATATCTCGGGCCTATGTGATAGAATTTGTAATTTGTTGCTTTCATTGTTTACAAATAAACTAATTTCTCAATAGATGGCATTACAAAAAAGGTTTCTTCGTTACTTCATATATGGCAAGAGTATAATTCCTTATTTTCAGGTGAATTGTTACACATTATTCAAATATATAGAACTTTCAAAAAATTACATTGATAAGGGAACTCAATAAGAAGGCATAATTAGTGAATTAGAGCAAGCGCATAAAGTGATCACGTAAACCAGCCAATGACAGGTCGTAAGCCCTGTAAGTGCCTTGAGTTCCTGCTTCTCCTATAATATCCCTATAAGATGTTAAAAAAAATTGTCTATAAAAATATCATTTTGACTCCCGACAGGGAAAAAATCCCGTGGGAAAACCTGTGCGTTTAGTTTATCGGAATTGGGCTACTGCTTCACATTTGCCACCTGCTGATCCTCTTGGTGTGAGAATCCTAAAATCTCTGTTGGCAAAGATGCTGATTGTCCCAAAAGATTATGTCTTGTACTTTGATAACTTTTTCACAAAGTTAACTTTTTACGTGATTTTTGAATCTCGGGCTACAAAACATATACAATACGAGAGATATAATAATTGGGAAGTCAGATAACTGGAATATCCTAATGGATACGATATCAGAGAGATATACCCTTCCAAAGGAGATCTGCATCTCATCTCTTAGGCCTGACTTGATAATATACTCTTTCATTGAAAAGAGTTATTTATGTGGAGCTGACTGTTCCATGGGACACAAATATTTCAAAAGACCACCAATACAAGCTAAACAAGTACAAGGAACTGTTAGATAAAACAGTTTTAGCACAAATATATAATATGCTGAAGAGGTGGGGGCGAGAGACCTGTCCGCAAAAGTAAGGACCTAGGTCTCCCTAGAGGTAAAATAAAAGAACTTTTGGATACGGTGGTAAAAGCAACATTATCCGCATCCTATTAGATTTGGTTGCACAGGAAAATAGAGCTAGTGGGTGAGTGGTAAGCATGACTTGAGTCATAAAGGGGCCCCTTAATCTCGCATACATGGTTGCAAGACCATGTGCCTCGCCTATTCTGTCTGGTACTCTGGTCGCCTGTGCTTGTTGGCCTGGATTCGTGAACCCAGTTAAACTACGATTGTCTTGCTCTTTTGTATCTTGATGTTGGATTTGACCAAAACACAGTTGTTATTATAGATCATATTGAAAAATTAAGGTGACACTAATAAATTGTCAGAGAACTTTATGTAAGTACAATATAAGTGTAAGTGCATCGCACAAGTTGCAAAACTTTGATATTTTATGAATAATTTAATCACGAAACGTAGTAAAACAATTTTGTTGGACAACAATTATTGTATTGTAGTTCCTAAAATGTGCCCCTTATTGTTGTTGTCTTGACACATCCATGTTTGTTATAATCTGGTTTATCTGTATTATGATTATTCTTAGTATAATATAAACAAAAAATAAGTACCTTCTAAGATCCCTGGAAATAGGTTTCAAGTGCATGAAATTGCAAAAACCTGAACGAGTGCACTCTCCCATTTCATACTGACGACAACAAGCTTCACGAAAATCTGTTACAGGAGATAGCTCAGCATATACAGGCCTTCCTCCAAACCAACGATTATTCAATTCAGTAGCTGCTTTTTCAGCATCTTCCTCACGTCGAAACTAAAATTTAAATTATTAATTTTTGTTTAATTCTTCCTGTAAAGTTTGACGCCACATGCATTTTGACATTAGGCTGAAGATAATTTTTGAGACTGAAAAGTTATTTTTCTTTTTGTCAATGAAATTTCTCTTGTTAATTGTTATTTATATATAAATCTTTATGTCTCAATAAATGTTTCATTATTATTATTATAAAGATAGTTGTAAGGAAATAAATATTTTTATACTACAAAGCATTTCCAGAAAGAAAGAGTACTGTAGAGCTTTCGCCCCTTGGGATTTTTTTTTCAATAGTTGGCAACACCAAGTGGTAGTGGAGATTTCTCAGTACACAACAGGCACCAGCGACTTTCATTAGAACCGAAACTCGCCTCATAGTGTCTGTATCTGTGAAATATGTCGATAAGAAATCCAGTGCGGAGTGCGCACTGTCATAAGGTTCTATGTTGCGGGAGGAAAAGACTTGGCGCCGTCAGGTTTTTATCTTATCACCTTCCTGAAGATTCATAAGGGTGGAAAAAAATTTTTAACCGACAAGGAGGTGAAACAAAAGGTCAGTAAGTGGACAAAGGAGATGACGGGAGAGTTCTATGAGGAGGGAATCAAAAAACTTGTACCAGGGCTTAAAATCTGAATAGAACGGGAAGGCGACTACGTGGATAAATAAGTTACATATATTATATACCTTCAATATCATGTATTTTTTTTATAAAATACATAAATTGAGTACTCTTACTTTCTGGACATGTCTTGTATTTATTACATTTTTTTTTACGACGCTGGCCGATTTACTAATGATTTTAATAACAATTAAGCACTACAAATAATAACACTCAATTATTATTATTACCTTTATACACTTCCTCAAAAGAATAAGCTGATCAATGCGTAAATTATTTAATAAAACAAAATGCAGCAAACGCACCGATCAAGCCTTAAATAATAATTTGGAAATAATTCACCCATACACTATACTATTTATGACTATTATTTTTGTACTATTTATACTTAAACATTAATTGAAATGGTGTCAATAGGATGTTTTTTTTACTGAAAATTAAATGTCGATGCTAATGTTAGTATTGTAAGAACTTAGTATTTTTTGTTTATAAAGAACTTTCTTTAAAGAATATACAACAGATCCATTTTTGGAGTAAATACATTTGTGAAACACAGTGTTTCATTAAATTCTGAAGTAGTATTAGTATCTTTATGTGAGAATATTATTTATTTATTTCCAACCAATCTATACATAATTGAATACCTTTATATACACATTTCCGACTAAATGGTCTCCTAGATTGTCGCATACATTCATTTCTTCAATTTCGCCATATTTATCTTCACATTCAACAAAGACATCTTCAAAGAAGTTATCATAATGTTCCTGCATTTCTTCATCAGACACATTTGCCACCACTGAAAAAAACATATAAAACATTAATAAAGGAACAAAAAATATGTAAATAAATTAAAAAACAAATTGTTTACACTACCAAAAAAAATTACAAAATACAGCAAAATAATGTCATACGAGTCACGCCAATTAAATTTCTGTTGTTACAAAAGTTAATGTAAGTTCATATTTGCAGCTTCATTAGTTAGATGAGTTTATATAATTCCTAAATATGTTCAAAAAATATAAATTGATTAGAATAAAAATAAATAAAACATGATATAAATGCAAAGCAATAGAGGAAATTTTTTTTTTCATATTCCAGGTTGTAAAATTTGTAAACAATTTTGAATAAAAAAAGCATATTTTATACTTACAATGGCTTCCGTCTGCAGACTTTGCGGAATTCTGTGGGTTCACATATAAATTCTGTAACAGGCATGTCTGTGAAAATGTAGGTTTGTTGTGAATTCGGGAACAACGATCACCATGTCGACAGGCTCCAATTTTAAAGTAAAATGAACAGTTGACTCTGTAAGTAATATAAATACAATCAAAAATTTAGTAGCTCTTAACAACACTCATAAATTCACATTTTAACGTAAACTGTGAGTGGTAAAATCTAAATTACTCAAATTTTCGTTTATAGTAAAGGAAAACATTAATAACGCAAAATAATCACACTTCAGCACAAATAATATGATTAACATAAATGATGCAATTAAACCTCCAATAAAAACTGAACTTTCTAACAACTGATATAATATCAACATAATTACATTATAATTAAAAATTCCAATTTTAAATGAGTCATAAGATAACGAAATAAAATCATTGAAATCCATTCAATTTTTTTGTGAATTTAATGTGTAAACATATTGATAAAACCAGTGCATATATCACAAAACATGTTTGACGAACTAATGAAAGTAAATAAGAGTCATATTCTAATGGCCATATAAAAATTACAGCCCGTGCATCAACATTGATAGATCAGATTTTGACACAAATTTGGTTAGGAAATCATTTAGAAATACATTGCAAAAGTATGTATTCTAAAACTTAATAAACCAACAATGCCAATGTTATTCAATGTAAGAAATAACTATAAATTACAGCAAGCAAACCACATTTGTTTTTAAGTAAAATCAGAAAAAAGTACTCAGCAATGTTCAACTAAACTAAGATTTTTAAAGGAAACTGCTATTAATCATACTTGTCTTTTTCTGTGCCGAAAATAGCAGCTAAATATTCAGCCATTTTAAATCATTAAAAGGCAGAATTATTAAAAAAAATATTTGTCAACTTAAAATCCAGAAATCTAAAACCGGCAAATTAATCTGCAACAGTCAATCAACTTTAATATGGCGTCTTCTTCCATAGAGTACAATGTGGATATTATATTTATGGTTCTAGATACATCACACTTATAAAATGGATTGACCAGTATCGTTTATATTTTGTTACGCCCGAAAAAAATAATGCCGAAAAACAATGATTTTTATTTTGTTCCACGGCAACATTTCGGAAAACAGCTAGCGCTCGTTGCGGACGAGCAACGAAACTTGCAGCTAGCAGCTAGCACGCGCTATGGCACGCGCTCTCTTAGCATTCAACTCTGGTGGAAGACGGACGGCTTGTTGTGACGCCGTCATCGGTTGACTTGTGCTCCCGATGGCAGCCATTTTTTCGACGACGCAGGAGGTCTGTGTGACAGGACCCGTCACGCGCATGGACGCTGATGGTGCCCCAGAACCACGATGAGGGCATCAACAGGACAGGAGGTTGGAGGCAGAGCACAGTGTGTAGGGAACGCGGTGGCTCGCAGATTGGACCACGAGGGGCAATCCGTGTCGTCTGGGGCGTCGGTTCGCCTCCGGTGAGGCCACAGCTGGTATGCCGCCTCTGTCGAGATGCGCCGTCATAGCGTGCCGTGGGGCACAGAGCCAGCCATGGGTGACGGTCTGGAGGAGGAGATCAGGAGAAGAAGAAGAAACCACGCCGGACACGAGGAAGACCTGCTAGCCTGACGCAGAGGCTGGGCCCCACCGAACTACAGTCACCACGTGGAAAACAGTGACATGCCTGGAGGAAGGATGTCGCTGTATCCTGGGGCGGTATATTCTGGTCGGCGTCTTTTCGTGTGTTCGCGTGTGTTTGACAGTTCGTTTCGGTAGATGCCACGTGTTTTTGTTTTATTTGTTGTCTGTTGTTTTTAGTTAATTGTTTTTTTGCCATGGACCATTTGTGAATATTATAAATAAAAAAGCGCCGTACTTAAACAATTTTTAAGTGTCGCCATCATTTGTCTCTCCTTTTCTTTCCCACACCTTGGCTTGATGTTTCCTCGTGGTAGACGAGAGGTCTCATCAATTTCCTATCTTTGTTGTTTTATTTGAAACAATATTTGCTAAGTATTCGAAACAATATTAATTTGCCAATATTTGGTTGACAGCGTTTGAAACACTTTCCAATTTTGACGCGATTTCCACGATTGACGCGACCTCTCCTGTTCGCGTTGTTTTGTTGGAGTTCGGCGCCAAATTGGACTACAAACAAACATTTGTAAAAAATTGTGAGAATAAAAAAACATATTTTTACAATAAAACCTTACCTAGAAAATGTGACATTACGAGTGACAGGTGAAAATTTTTGACAGTCGAAGTTATACACGCGTCATGTCGACACGGACCGCGCTCCCTCGTGGCCAGAGCAGCTGCAAGCCGCACCAAAGGGTGTCGGTTAGGCTCGCTCCACATCAGCAGCCATGGACGTGACACCTGGAGTGCCGAAATGGATCAGCTTACAACCACTCGGCGAGAGAGCCGCTTTCCTGGACCGAAGCGGGTGCTAGTTTGGAAATCGAGGGAGATCGCGATCCACTTCCACGCCGGCGACGCTATAGAGCCCATTGGCCCTGTTCACCACCGGACGCAGCCGCAACATCGGACAAACACAAATATCCACCATCCATCGGGTTCAACCACTGCCCCCGAGAATCCAACCACACACGTCAGGGCCTCCGATTGGTCTCGAAATCGGCCGCTAAGAACACTCCGTTTCAAGTCGGAGGGGCTTGTACCCCGACCCCTCGGTCCTCGTGTTGGCGTCTGAAGGTTCCTGGGGCTAACACCGGGGGCATCCGACGCAATCATCACCTGTCAGATTTGACGTCTAGTTGTCAACACAGGATGTCTGACCCGACGTCTGCGCCGGCGGTGTGCCCGAACCACACAACAACATTCGCCACAGTTGACGAGTAACTGCCGAGCGAGACTAGAGGCGTCCGTCCTGCTCTTCTCTAAGTACAGAATGACGAGGGCACAACAGCGTCGGCCGCCCATCCCCGCCTTTACTGCCTGGGCCCTTAGAGCCGCAACCTAGGCTTATATCCCGACGCATCGGTCCTCGTGTTGGCGTCCGAAGGTTCCGCGGGCTAACACCGGGGGCTAGTTTGGAAAGTGTTCCAAACGCTGTTGGGTCGCGCTGGACCCTGGAGCAACGGCCTGCATCTCCTTGAGACTCGCCCCGCCGCCGTTTGCTCCCGCCAGTCGCCCAACCTGCATCTGCCGGTGTCTGGGACCCGAGGTTGCTTTCGCCGATAACTTTGCCCCTTCGCCCATCGACTACGGTCCATTCTGGCATTGGCGGTGCATCAGCACGCCCATGGCCGAGAAGAGGAAATTATGTGTGCCCCAAAACAACAATATTTGTGACATTTTTTTTCTCCGTGTGACAATAATTCGGCTGTGTTTGTTTTTAATTTATTTATTTTATTGAACTTTTTTAAATTTGTGACGTCCAATATTGACTACTTATCTTCATTTGTGAAGTCCTAATTTATTGACAACATTATTTATTTTACTAGACATTTTAATTATTTTATCTTGTGACATGACCGTGCTGTCTGCCGTTGACACTTGACATTTGTGTATCGTCAGACCACGGCTTCAGTTATCGTTTACTTTTTTATTCATCTCGTTCTGCGATTATGTGTGGAATATCAAATTCCATTATTAACATACAAAAAAAGGTGAGCTCTACCTCCAAGCCTCTTGAGAGGAGGGTATCAATTGGCGCCCAACGTGGGGCGCCAATTGATACCCTCCTCCCAATAGGCTAAAAAGGTGAGCTCTACCTCCAAGCCTCTTGGGAGGAGGGTATCAGAGCCGTATGTTTTTCTACGTTGATATTTCTATAAGTATTGTGATCGATATGTTTCCATGCATTATAATATCAAAGAAACCCAATAACCATCAATTTACTTTGGCATAATGTATTTCTTCTATTAATTCTATGAACGGCTTATAACAGGTCCCCAGGCCTTGTTATCTTTTGTATTAAAAATAGATTTAAAATGTAGTTAAAAAGATTCTTGGAATGTTGGTTTTCACGCGAAGGCATCGCTGATTGGAGCATTGACTTTTCCTTCTCTCTCTCTATCTTTCTCGCTATATCTGTTCCACTAGCGCAGGGTCCGCGTTGTGCTATCAGTCAGTTGTCATTCGGTAGTTGTCAGTGTGAGTGGTCAGCGAGTAATTTATCGAGTCTAATGCGTATCGAGCGGTCTATCTTATAAAGTTGTAAAGTGTAGTGCCACGTGCTAGGACTGTCGGACGGCTCTAGTTTTTTTCTGTGTATAATAATATATTAATTGCATGGTAGTGACTATGTGTGTTTCAGATCCATATTATCTTCGGGGGTGAATTTACATACATACATACCATTACGCCATGTCCCTTGCGGGGTAGGCAGAGAGAACCGAACGCCACTTTTTTCTATCCTGCCACGCATCTCTCGCCTCGTCCACATTCATGCGTCGTCTTGACACCAGCTCTCTCGTGTCGCGTAGGTTCAACTCAAACGGGCGCGAGCCCATCCGCTCGGCCTTCCCCAAGAGTCGTTCATAAGGTGCGCCAGCCATGGCCCATATTTCAAATATTTCTCGATTTCGGGGCGTCATCAACTCTACGATCCGCTCGACTAACCCCCGTCCATCTCCTCTCCGGGGTAGAGTCGGCGGAATATGTCCTGCTTCTGCACGAGATACAGCAGGGCGCTTTGTCCTTCAGATTGTGTGCCGGCGTGCAGGTTGGCTAGAAGGGCCGAGCGGACAGACTCGGTCCCGAAGCTCCGGCGCAGGAGGCTCTTGAACCGGTCCCAGGTCCATAGGCCCTGCTGGTACTGTGACCACCAGGTACGTGCTCGCCCCCGCAGTTGTTGTGCCGCCTTCTGGCACTTTAGGGTTTCGCTCTCTTCACCATGGGCGAAGTGGCGGTCGCAAGCTGCTTAAAACTGTTCGGGGTCCTCGGCCAAGTTCCCCGAGAATGTCTCTTCAAGTTTAGTGTTGCCTGATGGCACGTAGATTCTATAGTTGGGCGCCAGAAGCTGTTTTTCCACGGCTTCACGTGGTGAAAAATGTACAGTGTCGGCGCGGGGCTCATGTGGAGTATGCACTACGTGGGACGCGCGATCCCTGTTAAATGGCGTACCGCCGCCGTACTCCGCGTCGTTCTGACCGTACTACGGGGGAGAAACGGCACGAGAGCCGCTCCCGGGAGGAGAACGCGCGGTGGCAAACATACCCGAAACCGCCGGTAAACCCCCCCCTTCCGCGAGTCTGCATCGCCCCGTCCGCGACCAGACCGTGAGCGCCTCCAAGTTCCTCTCGATCCAAACACACACACCCCGAATCGAGCTCCCTCAAGATGATCAAGGTGCGCGGTTACGAAAGGAATTTAGTTACATATGGTACATCAGAATTGAAAATAATAAAAAAAAATCCTAAAAATAGGTGTCGCATGGACAAAACAATTTAAAAACAAGTAAAAAATTTGAGCAGGATAAAAATTATTTGCATAAAAAAATCTCGCAATAGCGCGTCAAGTATATAAAATTTAAAAAATACAATAATATCCAAATAAAACAGAAATGCTCAAATATACAAGTAGAATTAAAATACAAAATATAATTGTCGATGAAATAAAATTGTTATTATTGTTAAAAAAATATAGTATTCTTAAGTCGTAAATTTATTTTTCTTATTTTGTTTGTATATACAAATAAACAA
Organism: Molanna angustata; assembly: GCA_963576475.1. Classification (NCBI taxonomy): domain Eukaryota; kingdom Metazoa; phylum Arthropoda; class Insecta; order Trichoptera; family Molannidae; genus Molanna; species Molanna angustata. Next base: position 21,829,909 of record OY754971.1, read on the forward strand.
ATATATATATATATATATATATATATATATATATATATATATATATATATATATATATATATATATATATATATATATATATATATATATATATATATATATATATATATATATATATATATATATATATATATATATATATATATATATATATATATATATATATATATATATATATATATATATATATATATATATATATATATATATATATGTTACTAGAAAGGTTTTCACGGGTATTTGAAAATATGAAATTGTTATTATCTTTGGGGTTATCCCGCGTCAAAATCAGATCCTTGGAAGGATCTTTCGTCAACCGACGTTTCGCCTGGATCACTCCAGGCATCTTCAGGGCCTTGTTGATAGATTCTCGCTTCGTGTGTCAGTGCAAGCACGTCCGTTCGAGCCGAGAACCTAGCACCAAGTGAAGATTGGAAAGTTAAAGTTTAAATATATAGAACTTTCAAAAATTAAATTTATAAGGGAACTCAATAAGAAGGCATAATTGGTGAACGTTGCGCAAGCGCATAAAGTGATCAGGTAAACCAACCGATGACAGGTCGGAAGCCCTGTAGTTGCAATGAGTTCCTGGTTCTTCTACAATATCCCAACTTCGTCTCTATTGAAATGTTAAAAAAAATGTTTGTCAATAAAAATTTCATTTTGAAAGTGCTTTGAACAAATGCGTGAATATTTTGATGGACACCAATATTGATCACAGCGATTTCTTCTTAAAAATTTAATCTACTTTTCTCTCCTTCGTATTGCATTTGGAAACCTGATTGAAATAAAAATAATTTAAAAATAAAATTTGTGAAAGCCCTAATATGCCAGTTTAGCTGAGTATCGTACATATTTCATACCAGCAAACAATTTTGACACATTCACAAGAAAAACAATACTAAACAAGGAATCTTTATGTACATGTAAGAAATGAAATGACCTTTTTTAGTAGTGTACACGTTTTTTTAAGTCTAGACAGTATCCAACGGTCATTCCCGAATAAGAAAATAAAAATTTAAAATATCCAAGGTTTTTTCGATCTATAATTAATAAATTTCGATAATATTTTTGTACTTTCTTATGAAAAGTAACTCCATCGTCTTTCTTCACAACATTAGACCTATTACGGCAACATTTTATGACACAGAATGTCATTTTCAATTACAAATAAGTGAGAAGCGACACGTACAAAGGTTCGTCAACGACTAATATTCGCTAGGACACATGTTTTGATTAGGACTCATGTTTTAGTGTGCAGATTTTTGAATTCTATTGCATATCTATTCATTACATATCACTGTATATATCCTAGTTTTGAACTGAGAGTATAAATAGAGAGAAGAAATAAAACGAGAATTGTGTTTTGAAAGTGTTTATTTCTATTATAAGACAATATAAAATAACACTGTTTTTTAACACTAAGTGACACTAAGCATTCCATTTCCAGATAGAAGTTAAAATATTTTGAAAATAAACTTTAGGAATAATGGAGTTGTATTGGAGACTCACTATGTGGTCATGTTTATGTACTAACGATTTCACTGAGGACCAGGAAATATTGTGTTTTATGCCTGGAAATGAATAAAGCCATTCTTTAACAAGCTAAATCTGAAATCGATAATTGCTTTACTTTTATCATATTACAGTTAACGAGTTAACAAAATCTCCGAAATAAAATTTATATGAAACTTTGACAATTGAGTAAGCCATAGAAGATCATAGAATAAAGATATATATTATATATTCTGTAGGAGATTTTATTTACCAGAGACTAAAATATATGGTAATAAATTACAATTTTTTACGGCCGGTATAATAAACGAGAGAAAACAAAAAAAAAAAATATATATATATATATATATATATATATATATATATATATATATATATATATATATATATATATATATATATATATATATATATATATATATATATATATATATATATATATATATATATATATATATATATATATATATATATATATATATATATATATATATATATATATATATATATATATATATATATATATATATATATATATATATATATATATATATATATATATATATATATATATATATATATATATATATATATATATATATATATGAAATTATTATTATCTTTGGGGTTATCCCGCGTCAAAATCAGATCCTTGGAAGGATCTTTCGTCAACCGACGTTTCGCCTGGATCACACCAGGCATCTTCAGGGCCTTGTTGATAGATTCTCGCTTCGTGTGTCAGTGCAAGCACGTCCGTTCGAGCCGAGAACCTAGCACCAAGTGAAGATTGGAAAGTTAAAGTTTAAACTGTTGGGGTAGATGGGTTTTCCCCGCTTTTGTTCGCCTTAATGGCTTTAGACTGGCTTCTGGTGATTCGCCTCACGCTTAATGATGTATCTATTGTATTAATTTTATTTGTTTGGCGTTTAACATTTAATGGGTTTGCTGTAATGGGATTTTTATTGCTGTCAATTTCTGAGGTATTTAATGAATGTTTTATAATGTTATTTTTATTTTTATTGTCGATTCTATTTTTATGTAAGATATTTTTCCAGGCCAGCGGGAGACGCACACCATCGTCTCGATTATTCACGACATTCTCGATTATTCATTTAAAAATAACAGACTCCGACCACCAACAAAATGAATTAAATAACCTCAAAAAAACCCTGCAATGTAATGGCTTCTCCAATTTTGTTATAAATAAAGCAGTCAAACGTCAAACTAATAAAAACGTCATAAAAATTGATAAAACTATTTCTGAAAAACCGTTAGCTACAGCTTTTTTACCATACATAAAAGGAACCACAGATAAAATCAGTCGCCTTCTAAATCAACATAATATTAGAACAGTCTTTAGAACAGAAAATAAAATATCAACCCTTCTGCAAAATGTAAAAGACAAAATCCCTCTAGAGTCTCATGGCATATACGAAATACCATGTAAATCATGCGACAAGACATACGTGGGAAAAAGTAACAGAAAAATATCAGCCAGGGTCGCGGAGCATAGAGTGGATTCAAACAATAGAAAATTAACGTCTTCACTAGTCCAACATACTCTGAACGAAGGACATCAAATCGATTTCGATAATGCACGCGTAGTTGCAAGTATTAACACAGAAACAGTAAGAATTTATAGAGAGGCAATCGAAATTTACAAAAGGAAGAATGTCGTGAATAATCGAGACGATGGTGTGCGTCTCCCGCTGGCCTGGAAAAATATCTTACATAAAAATAGAATCGACAATAAAAATAAAAATAACATTATAAAACATTCATTAAATACCTCAGAAATTGACAGCAATAAAAATCCCATTACAGCAAACCCATTAAATGTTAAACGCCAAACAAATAAAATTAATACAATAGATACATCATTAAGCGTGAGGCGAATCACCAGAAGCCAGTCTAAAGCCATTAAGGCGAACAAAAGCGGGGAAAACCCATCTACCCCAACAGTTTAAACTTTAACTTTCCAATCTTCACTTGGTGCTAGGTTCTCGGCTCGAACGGACGTGCTTGCACTGACACACGAAGCGAGAATCTATCAACAAGGCCCTGAAGATGCCTGGTGTGATCCAGGCGAAACGTCGGTTGACGAAAGATCCTTCCAAGGATCTGATTTTGACGCGGGATAACCCCAAAGATAATAATAATTTCATATATATATATATATATATATATATATATATATATATATATATATATATATATATATATATATATATATATATATATATATATATATATATATATATATATATATATATATATATATATATATATATATATATATATATATATATATATATATATATATATATATATATATATATATATATATATATATATATATATATATATATATATATATATATATATATATATATATATATATATATATATATATATATATATATATATATATATATATATATATATATATATATATATATATATATATATATATATATATATATATATATATATATATATATATATATATATATATATATATATATATATATATATATATTTTTTTTTTTTTTTGTTTTCTCTCGTTTATTATACCGGCCGTAAAAAATTGTAATTTATTACCATATATTTTAGTCTCTGGTAAATAAAATCTCCTACAGAATATATAATATATATCTTTATTCTATGATCTTCTATGGCTTACTCAATTGTCAAAGTTTCATATAAATTTTATTTCGGAGATTTTGTTAACTCGTTAACTGTAATATGATAAAAGTAAAGCAATTATCGATTTCAGATTTAGCTTGTTAAAGAATGGCTTTATTCATTTCCAGGCATAAAACACAATATTTCCTGGTCCTCAGTGAAATCGTTAGTACATAAACATGACCACATAGTGAGTCTCCAATACAACTCCATTATTCCTAAAGTTTATTTTCAAAATATTTTAACTTCTATCTGGAAATGGAATGCTTAGTGTCACTTAGTGTTAAAAAACAGTGTTATTTTATATTGTCTTATCCAACTGTCGATTTGTTCAGGAGAACTTTGTTCTCTTAACATATCGACAATGTATCAAGCCAGAATACGCGAGAATTGTATGGAGAGGTCTACTTTTTTCATGGCTTTTCCAACTTTGAAGTCAAAAAACACCAACTTAGAGGCTTCGCAGCATATATGTTCCATACACGGATTTACTCAGAATTCGGAGTAGAACATTTCGTGTGTCTGTGTGTGTGTCTGTGTGTGTGTCTGTGTGTGTGTCTGTGTGTCCGTCCCCCCCTTATAACTTTTGATCCGCTCAATTTACAGAGCCTAAAATTTCAGAATATATAAACAGTTACAGGCCTACAAAACTTTTATACTCGGAATTTTGAATTTTTGTTTCAGTCAGGGGTTATCAACTTTTGAATTTTTATTTTATTTTTCCATATATCTCAGAAACCATAAACGCTAGAACGCTGAAAATTGGTACAAACATAGACAAATACAAAATCTCAAATTAGTTTTTTCAAAAAAATTCCAGGGTTTCTCAAACATTTTTTATTAAGAAAAATATTTTTTTTATGATAAATTTATGAGTTTAACTGCCTATATTTCCAAAACTTTTACAATTATCGAAAAAAGCCGAAACACCCCAACTAGATAATTTAATTTTCTATAAAAAATATTAACATTGTAGTAGAAGATCTCAATTTTTTTTTAACAATTTTTTTAAAAATTGAATTTAGTGACGACATCGCTTCATACATTTTGTATGGCAGTCGCCTATACACAATATGTAAGAAGACTTAATAGTTTGTTACTTCATCTCCAAACATACATACATACCATCATGCAATTTGCATATTCTGGGTAGGAAAAAGGATCTTCTTCCATACTATCCTATCTTGACATACATACCTACATATGTTGTATAGAAAACAAAATATCTGAAAATATTCAATAATTTGTATCTATGGGTTTATAGTTTGGTACATATTCTTCAACTATACATACTATCGCTATCGACAGTTGGATCTCATGTGTTACATGCAACTAGTTTTATTCCAACTGTCGATTTGTTCAGGAGAACTTTGTTCTCTTAACATATCGACAATGTATCAAGCCAGAATACGCGAGAATTGTATGGAGAGGTCTACTTTTTTCACGGCTTTTCCAACTTTGAAGTCAAAAAACACCAACTTAGAGGCTTCGCAGCATATATGTTCCATACACGGATTTACTCAGAATTCGGAGTAGAACATTTCGTGTGTCTGTGTGTGTGTCTGTGTGTGTGTCTGTGTGTGTGTCTGTGTGTGTGTCTGTGTGTCCGTCCCCCCCTTATAACTTTTGATCCGCTCAATTTACAGAGCCTAAAATTTCAGAATATATAAACAGTTACAGGCCTACAAAACTTTTATACTCGGAATTTTGAATTTTTGTTTCAGTCAGGGGTTATCAACTTTTGAATTTTTATTTTATTTTTCCATATATCTCAGAAACCATAAACGCTAGAACGCTGAAAATTGGTACAAACATAGACAAATACAAAATCTCAAATGAGTTTTTTCAAAAAAATTCCAGGGTTTCTCAAACATTTTTTATTAAGAAAAATATTTTTTTTATGATAAATTTATGAGTTTAACTGCCTATATTTCCAAAACTTTTACAATTATCAAAAAAAGCCGAAACACCCCAACTAGATAATTTAATTTTCTATAAAAAATATTAACATTGTTGTAGAAGATCTCAATTTTTTTTTAACAATTTTTTTAAAAATTGAATTTAGTGACGACATCGCTTCATACATTTTGTATGGCAGTCGCCTATACACAATATGTAAGAAGACTTAATAGTTTGATACTTCATCTCCAAACATACATATATACCATCATGCTATTTTCATATTCTGGGTAGGAAAAAAGGATCTTCCTCCATACTATCCTATCTTGACATACATACCTACATATGTTGTATAGAAAACAAAATATCTGAAAATATTCAATAATTTTTATTTATGGGTTTATAGTTTGGTACATATTCTTCAACTATACATACTATCGCTATCGACAGTTGGATCTCATGTGTTACATGCAACTAGTAATAGAAATAAACACTTTCAAAACACAATTCTCGTTTTATTTCTTCTCTCTATTTATACTCTCAGTTCAAAACTAGGATATATACAGTGATATGTAATGAATAGATATGCAATAGAATTCAAAAATCTGCACACTAAAACATGAGTCCTAATCAAAACATGTGTCCTAGCGAATATTAGTCGTTGACGAACCTTTGTACGTGTCGCTTCTCACTTATTTGTAATTGAAAATGACATTCTGTGTCATAAAATGTTGCCGTAATAGGTCTAATGTTGTGAAGAAAGACGATGGAGTTACTTTTCATAAGAAAGTACAAAAATATTATCGAAATTTATTAATTATAGATCGAAAAAACCTTGGATATTTTAAATTTTTATTTTCTTATTCGGGAATGACCGTTGGATACTGTCTAGACTTAAAAAAACGTGTACACTACTAAAAAAGGTCATTTCATTTCTTACATGTACATAAAGATTCCTTGTTTAGTATTGTTTTTCTTGTGAATGTGTCAAAATTGTTTGCTGGTATGAAATATGTACGATACTCAGCTAAACTGGCATATTAGGGCTTTCACAAATTTTATTTTTAAATTATTTTTATTTCAATCAGGTTTCCAAATGCAATACGAAGGAGAGAAAAGTAGATTAAATTTTTAAGAAGAAATCGCTGTGATCAATATTGGTGTCCATCAAAATATTCACGCATTTGTTCAAAGCACTTTCAAAATGAAATTTTTATTGACAAACATTTTTTTTAACATTTCAATAGAGACGAAGTTGGGATATTGTAGAAGAACCAGGAACTCATTGCAACTACAGGGCTTCCGACCTGTCATCGGTTGGTTTACCTGATCACTTTATGCGCTTGCGCAACGTTCACCAATTATGCCTTCTTATTGAGTTCCCTTATAAATTTAATTTTTGAAAGTTCTATATATTTGAATAGTGTGTAACAATTTACCTGAAAATAAGGAACTATACTATTGCCATCTATGGAGTAACGGAAAAGCCTTTTTTTAACGCCATCTATTGAGAAATTAGTTTATTTGTAAACAATGAAAGCAACAGTCCTTATAAATGAGATGACGGTGTCTCGCATAGATGTCACCCCTGAACTAGGCCAGAAATATTATTTCATTTTTGGCTTTTTAACCTACTTATACCAGTGTTTGTAAATCGAATATTTTTTTAATTGCATATACGCAAATATTGGATTTTTTTCCCTTTCGGGAGTCAAATGATATTTTTGTTGACAAACATTTTTTTAACATCTCAATAGGGACGAAGTTGAGATATTGTAGAAGAACCAGGAACTCGAGGCACCTACAGGGCTTACGACCTGTCAGGTTTACGACTTATATGACGTAAACACTAATACCCTGAATAGGTAAACAGCTTGTTGGTACGTATGTATGACGATTAAGTACATATCAAACTACCTATAGAGGGTCCCCGTATTCCAACTGTCGATTTGTTCAGGAGAACTTTGTTCTCTTAACATATCGACAATGTATCAAGCCAGAATACGCGAGAATTGTATGGAGAGGTCTACTTTTTTCACGGCTTTTCCAACTTTGAAGTCAAAAAACACCAACTTAGAGGCTTCGCAGCATATATGTTCCATACACGGATTTACTCAGAATTCGGAGTAGAACATTTCGTGTGTCTGTGTGTGTGTGTGTCTGTGTGTGTGTCTGTGTGTGTGTGTGTCTGTGTGTCCGTCCCCCCCTTATAACTTTTGATCCGCTCAACTTACAGAGCCTAAAATTTCAGAATATATAAACAGTTACAGGCCTACAAAACTTTTATACTCGGAATTTTGAATTTTTGTTTCAGTCAGGGGTTATCAACTTTTGAATTTTTATTTTATTTTTCCATATATCTCAGAAACCATAAAGGCTAGAACGCTGAAAATTGGTACAATCATAGACAAATACAAAATCTCAAATTAGTTTTTTCAAAAAAATTCCAGGGTTTCTCAAACATTTTTTATTAAGAAAAATATTTTTTTTATGATAAATTTATGAGTTTAACTGCCTATATTTCCAAAACTTTTACAATTATCGAAAAAAGCCGAAACACCCCAACTAGATAATTTAATTTTCTATAAAAAATATTAACATTGTAGTAGAAGATCTCAATTTTTTTTTAACAATTTTTTTAAAAATTGAATTTAGTGACGACATCGCTTCATACATTTTGTATGGCAGTCGCCTATACACAATATGTAAGAAGACTTAATAGTTTGTTACTTCATCTCCAAACATACATACATACCATCATGCAATTTGCATATTCTGGGTAGGAAAAAGGATCTTCCTCCATACTATCCTATCTTGACATACATACCTACATATGTTGTATAGAAAACAAAATATCTGAAAATATTCAATAATTTGTATCTATGGGTTTATAGTTTGGTACATATTCTTCAACTATACATACTATCGCTATCGACAGTTGGATCTCATGTGTTACATGCAACTAGTTAGATATTATGTATTCTTTCATACAAATTGTATGAAGCAATATCGTCACTAAATTCAATTTTTTACACACATTGTTAAGAAAAGTTTGAGATATTTACTACAATGCGCATATTTTTTATAGTAAATTGAATTCTCTAGTTTACGCATTTTGTCATTTTTCGATACTTAAAAAAATAGAAATGTAGGCAGTTAAAAGAAGACAACAATTTGTCATACCAATTGTTTGTTTCTTAATAAAAACAGATTGAGAAACCCTAGAATTATTTTTTAAAAAACTTTTTCGAGATATTGTATTTGTCTATATTTATACAAAATTTCAGCTTTATAGATTTTATAGTTTTTGAGATATGTGGATAAATACAGGAAACATAAAAAGTTTGAACAATCGACGATGCATGGATGTAAAGGAAGCCAGAAATGTGTGCAAAAATAGAGAAGTATGGCGCTCGGTTCTCTCTGCTTACCCCGTAAGGGACATGGCGTGATGGTATGTATGTATATGTATGTATGGATAAATACAATAAAAATTAAAATGTTGACAACCCCTGACTGGAACAAAAATTCGAAATTCTGAATATAAAAGTATTGTGTACCTAAAATTTAGTAAACATTCTGAAATAGGATCTGAGCATCCAGCGTATAAAAAGTTATAAGGGACACACACACACATACAAAACTCACATAACATGTTCTACTCCAAATTCTGAGTAAATCCATGTATAGAACATATATGCTGCGAAGCCTCCAAGTTGGTGTTTTTTGCATGCAAAAAACACCAACACTACGCCATACAAAATGTTCCTAATATTCCCAATACGCGTGTTGGGTTTATACTGCCGATTCAATAAAATAAATAAATTCTCTTGAACGAATCTACAGTTGGATTACTACATACATACAAATCATCACGTCATGTCCCCTTCATTATATGTTATTTTTTAGTGTTTAGTTATTAAGGATTTTTTGTTCTTAATAAAATGTACACTATACATTCATAAAGTTCATGTAAAATACTGTATTTTGTATCGCTTTCTATTTTTATACGTAAATATATTATATAGGTATACTTTTTACGCAGTAAGTATCTATTTAATTATTGTAATATTTTATTTTTTATGTATTTCGTAACGTTAATTTAATGTAAATTAAAAAAAAAATACATAAATGAAATACCTGACAACCCTGTCTCATCTAATGCATAAATGAGAGAGAGAGATTGTATCAGGCGTATGCAAACAAAAGGGACGGAGAAATTGACTGTTATTAGATGCCGTGTGAGAGTAAGAAAGTACGCCGAAAGGTATGCATTAGAATAGGACAAAATATAGGAGTTTTAAACTAGTACGAGACACTGCGGGACCTTATGCGAAGCAGTTTTTTGAGAATAATTTGTATGGCATTGCAAATCTATTCATTACATATCACTGGATATATACTATGTTATTACTGTACTGCCTCAGAACAGACTTGTCTAGTGAGGCAGTAAATTTCCAAAAAGGCACAATGGTACATTATGCATATAAGTCTTTTTCAAAATATAGTTATTTTGTTATTGTTATATATATGTTGTGCAAACAATGGAAGTAAAAAATTTCATTTCATTTCACTATTTGCAACCATGTATTTTCATTTCATTTCACTTGATGAGACCTCTCGTCTACCACGAGGAAACATCAAGCCAAGGTGTGGGGAAGAAAAGGAGAGAAATGATGACGACACTTAAAATTTGTTTTAGTACGGCGCTTTTTTATTTACAATGTTCACAAATGGTCCATGGCGATAAAAATAATGAAATAAAAACAAACAAACAAATACAACAACAAATAAAAACACGTGGCATCTACCGAAACGAACTGTCAAACACACGCAAACACACGAAAAGACGCCGACCAGAATATACCGCCCCAGGGTACAGCGACATCCTTACTCCAGGCATGTCACTGTCTTCCACGTGGTGACGGTAGATCGGTGGGGCCCAGCCTCTGCGTCAGGCTAGCAGGTCTTCCTCGTGTCCGGCGTGGTTTCTTCTTCTCCTCCAGACCGTCACCCATGGCTGGCTCTGTGCCCCACGACACGCTATGACGGCGCATCTCGACAGAGGTGGCATGCCAGTCGGGACCTCGCCGGAAGGCGAACCGACGCCCCAGACGACACGGATTGCCCTTCGTGGTCCAATCTGCGAGCCGCCGCGTTCCCTACGCGGTGGCCCCACACTGCGCTCTGCCTCCAACCTCCTGTCCTGTTGATGCCCTCATCTTGGTTCTGGGGCACCATCAGCGTCCATGCGCGTGACGGGTCCTGTCACACAGACTTTCTCGCCGTCGAAAATATGGCCGCCATCGGGAGTACGTGTCGACCGATGACGGCGTCACACCAAACCGTCCGTCCTTCACCAGCGTCGAATGCCAAGAGAGCGCGTGCCATAGCGCGTGCTAGCTGCAAGTTCCATTTTTCGCCCGCAACGAGCGCTAGCTGTTTTCCGAAATGTTGCCGTGGAAAAAAATAAAAATCAATGTTTTTCGGCAATATTTTTTTCGGGCATAACTATTCCACCCCACTTTTTTGTCGAAAAACAATGTCACTTTACATTCTCATATCACTGAAATTCACAGGAGCCACCGAATTTTTTCTCGAATTCGGAAACGGTTAATGCACATGGTTCGTTTTTTTAGCACAGCACAAATTTACAGTTCAAAACACAACAAATAAACATCACTTTTCTTCCCCACACAATCCTGATCTCAGGGTGTTGATTCGTGCAAATACCTATTCGCAAAAGCCACACGTTGGCAAGCCATTTGATGAGACCTCTCGTCTACCACGAGGAAACATCAAGCCAAGGTGTGGGGAAGAAAAGGAGAGAAATGATGACGACACTTAAAATTTGTTTTAGTACGGCGCTTTTTTATTTACAATGTTCACAAATGGTCCATGGCGATAAAAATAATGAAATAAAAACAAACAAACAAATACAACAACAAATAAAAACACGTGGCATCTACCGAAACGAACTGTCAAACACACGCAAACACACGAAAAGACGCCGACCAGAATATACCGCCCCAGGGTACAGCGACATCCTTACTCCAGGCATGTCACTGTCTTCCACGTGGTGACGGTAGATCGGTGGGGCCCAGCCTCTGCGTCAGGCTAGCAGGTCTTCCTCGTGTCCGGCGTGGTTTCTTCTTCTCCTCCAGACCGTCACCCATGGCTGGCTCTGTGCCCCACGACACGCTATGACGGCGCATCTCGACAGAGGTGGCATGCCAGTCGGGACCTCGCCGGAAGGCGAACCGACGCCCCAGACGACACGGATTGCCCTTCGTGGTCCAATCTGCGAGCCGCCGCGTTCCCTACGCGGTGGCCCCACAATGCGCTCTGCCTCCAACCTCCTGTCCTGTTGATGCCCTCATCTTGGTTCTGGGGCACCATCAGCGTCCATGCGCGTGACGGGTCCTGTCACACAGACTTTCTCGCCGTCGAAAATATGGCCGCCATCGGGAGTACGTGTCGACCGATGACGGCGTCACACCAAACCGTCCGTCCTTCACCAGCGTCGAATGCCAAGAGAGCGCGTGCCATAGCGCGTGCTAGCTGCAAGTTCCATTTTTCGCCCGCAACGAGCGCTAGCTGTTTTCCGAAATGTTGCCGTGGAAAAAAATAAAAATCAATGTTTTTCGGCAATATTTTTTTCGGGCATAACACACTATAGGGTAACAATACTAACTGTCATACTTGTAGTGTCGATCTTTATGTTCTGTGTGCTAAATCGATTAAAATCATACGTTAGTTATATGTTAGAAGTCGGGTTGAATATGCGAGCACGGTGTGGAATCCCCATCATAATATACATATTGATCAAATCGAGCGTGAACAAAAGAAGTTTGTAAAACACCTTGACTATAGATCACATACGTATTCCCCTGACTACCCTGCTCGCTGTGTGAAATATTCATTACCCACTTTACAGAAGAGGCGTACAATCAGAGACATGATGTTTCTTTATAACATATTGAATAATCGGGTTGATACTCCTTATTTATTAGGGAAAATTAACCTTCGAGTCCCTGCGCGTTTAACAAGGAGTCACGACTTATTCAATGTGCCTGTTCTTCGAACTAATTATGCCGGAAATGCTTTTGTACATAGAGCATGTAAACAGTTTGATGCAAAGTTCGAGGGTCTTGACATGTTTGGCACACCGAGCGTATTTAAGAGTATGTTGAGGCTTTCTCAGTGATTGATTTTATATTCCTAATTTTCCCCTTCTATTCCTATCCATTGTCCTGTCCCAAACCTCCTAGCTTGTTTGCATCTATTTTATGTTTACTTAATATTGATTTGTTTTGTATTTTTTGTTTTTTATCCTTGTAAGGTTTTTATATTTTGTCATTTTGTATGTATATACCCACGGAAATTTTCCTTTTTTTATACAAACATATTTTTTCTATGGGTATATACATAATTATATAGAGTTATATATTATTGTATATTATATATAGTTATATATTTTTATTGTATGACCAACATAGTAATTGGCGTTACAATCTTGGTATTTGAATTTATTAATTCATTTTGAAAATATATGTTATATTATAAAACTGTATGTAACCTTAAGAAATAAATAAATAAATGTATTATTTTACAGTCATCAATAGGTATAATTTGAAGAAAGCTTGACAAGTTCACTTATCTAAGTTACATATAAGGTCAATTATTATAATATTATTTCCATACAATTGATAATTATGATACTTTGCCGGCTTGAGAGATATCGATCTCAGGGTGCGTGTAGTTCGTTTGAACACGCTCGTTCAAAAGCCCACTAAGTTGGGCGACAATCTGACACCAGCTCTCTCTCTGCGGTCGCAGAGAGGGCCGTCAGTCCTCTGGACGCAAGGCGTCCTAGTTATGTAAAGCGACCAGCTTCGGTCTTGGATCGAGAGAGAATTGAAGGCACTCACCCCAAGGACGCGGTCCTTTCCTCTTCGACCGTCTGCTGAGGGAGACGCTCAGCAGATCACCCCGTCGTAGACCAGCAGGAAGCTACAGGTGGGTGACGTCCTCAGGTATAGGCCCTCGATCCAGAACAAAAGAAAATAAAGAACAGAGAAGCGATTGCAGACGAGAAATTCTGGGTCAAGGGCGCGACAGGCTATGGTGATCCTCCCCTCCACACGGTTACAAAAGGGGTGCCCTGGCTTGCGCTAGGGCAGACACTTCCCAGGCCGTCGGCGCCTCGAGTCAGTAATAAGATATAGTCAGGTGTTAAAATATAAAAAATTGCAAGTTACGAGGCGCACTACGGCCTGAGAAGCTGCTTCTATCCTTCGGCTGCAGTCTGAAGAGGCCTCTACAGTTACAAAATAATGCGCCAAAAGATTTACAAAAAATTTACCGCGTGGCGGAGGTAGCTTCTTCAGTTTTGGGGCAGTTTGCACCTCTGTTGTGTCAGGACCGATAGATCTCAACCTGCTGGGATTCTCTGGCGGAATCCCAAGGGTTCTTTCAGTTATAAAGTCGGTTTTTTCTTGTGCCGAAGAGTGTCCGGCCGTCGAGTAAAAAAATCAGCTGATCAGCTGTTGGTAGCTGTCAGACTCCGTTCGAAAAAAGTTCCAATCATTGTCCAAAAAAAATTGCCATATAAAAAAAATAAAAATAAATTTCCCCAGAATCCCGCTGACGGTCGGGGTAGGTTCCGCGGAGAAATTTAGCCACAACCTACTCGAATAGGACGGTGGATCTCTCTCGCGGACATGGGGCCGAGGCGGGCCGGTATCAGTCTCATACATGTTCGTCTATTGCTCACACTTCTAACATTTCCGTCTTTCAAAATTTCGTTTACATGATCGTGCCATCCCTTTCTTGGGCGTCCCCGACCTCTCATTCCATTCCTTTCCGCTCTGTATATTTTCTTCGTCAGGCGCTCCTCATTCATTCTCCCCATGTGACCAAACCATCCCAATGTGTTCACTTTCATTCTAGTAATGACATCTTTCTTCATCTTACACTCTTTCCTTATGTCCTCATTTCTTACCCGGTCATACATCGTTGCATTACAAATCCTTCTTAACGATCTCATTTCAACTGCATTTATTCTACTTTCATGCGTCTTCTGCCATGTCCAGGTTTCACTTGCATACGTCAAGGTTGGTACTACGATGGCGTTATGAATGGCAACTTTGGCATCCTTTGATATGTTGCGATCATTCATAATTATTGGTCTTAGTGCTCCATTCACTCTGTTTCCTGCCATAACTTAAGTTATTTTAAGTTATATTTTATAAATAAAAAGTGATATGTAGTGTAAGTGTTTCCTCTACAGCCCTGTTACGAGAGTAGCGGTTGGTAAGATCTTTTCAGTTATGTATATATTATTTTTGCCATGCCTGTATTTTTATGTATTTGTCTTTTCAGACACATCGCCGCCGATTACGTTTTATTAGATTTTTGTTTTCAGAGGCAGAGTTTAATGTTTATTTTTATTATTCTTTTCAGCGTTTTTATATATCAATTTCGCGTCCCAGCGTGGAGCCGTATTTTTTCAGCCTCTTTAGTTATCAATTTCGCGTTCCAACGTGAGACAAGTACCTATATTTCTTCCCAGCCTCCTTATATCAATTTCGCGTCCCAACGTGGGACAAGTCTTAATATATTCTTCTCCGCCTTCTCCTTATATCAATTTGGCATCCAAACGTGGAACCGTATTTTTTCACATCTCCTTGTATCAACCTTGATGAGACCTCTCGTCTACCACGAGGAAACATCAAGCCAAGGTGTGGGGAAGAAAAGGATAGACAAATGATGACGACACTTAAAATTTGTTTTAGTACGGCGCTTTTTTATTTATAATATTCACAAATGGTCCATGGCAAAAGAAATAATGAAATAAAAACAACAGACAACAAATAAAACAGAAACACGTGGCATCTACCGAAACGAACTGTCAAACACAGGCGAACACACGAAAAGACGCCGGCCAGAATATACCGCCCCAGGGTACAGCGACATCCTTCCTCCAGGCATGTCACTGTCTTCCACGTGGTGACTGTAGTTCGGTGGGGCCCAGCCTCTGCGTCAGGCTAGCAGGTCTTCCTCGTGTCCGGCGTGGTTTCTTCTTCTCCTCCTGATCTCCTCCTCCAGACCGTCACCCATGGCTGGCTCTGTGCCCCACGGCACGCTATGACGGCGCATCTCGACAGAGGTGGCATACCAGCTGGGGCCTCACCGGAGGCGAACCGACGCCCCAGACGACACGGATTGCCCCTCGTGGTCCAATCTGCGAGCCGCCGCGTTCCCTACACACTGCGCTCTGCCTCCAGCCTCCTGTCCTGTTGATGCCCTCATCGTAGTTCTGGGGCACCATCAGCGTCCATGCGCGTGACGGGTCCTGTCACACAGACCTCCTCTGCTCTTGAAAATATGGCCGCCATCGGGACGCGCGTGTCGACCGATGACAGCGTCGTTCCGTTCGTTTACCACAGCCGTTCAATAAAAAAGATGTTTACACTACGAATGTCAGATGCCAAGATAGATGTTCACACTGCGAGCGTTGGTTGTCAAGAGAGCGCGTCACTGACGCGTTGGCTATAAGCTTCCTTGTTGTTCTCTCACGCCGTCAGCGGCGCTAGTAGTCTTCCGCCAAAATGTTGAGGCGGAAAAAATTAAAAATTATTGTTTTTCGACAACACTGTTTTTCGGCTATAACAACCTTTTTAGTTATCAATTTGGCGCGTCTCAACGTAGGACCAGTATTCTTCTCAGCATCTTTTAGATATCAATTTGGCGCGTCTCAACGTGGGACCAGTATTCTTCTCGGCCTCTTCAGTTATCAATGCCTTTGCGCGTAGTCCATATACTGTTAAGTCAATGGTCACTATGCTGCTCGTGAATGTTATCTATGATTCTGTCAGTTTTGATTTTACAAATGACAGATTACTTTCGCATAAATCAATCGGCCCAAGTCAAATTGAATAGTCATATTTGGTCATATTCAACCATAGACTTCGAATATTATACTTCAATGTATTCAACCAATTTTGTTACAATAATTATATTGATTTTAAGCGGACAATAAAACTACTAAACTTTTTAAAATATCTCACATTGGAAAAATATATTTTAACTACATCCTAACATAACAAACCTTAATCATGTCTACAATAATCGATTTGCCATTTGATGTATTTAAAGAGGTATTTACTTAAATTATTCACAGTATTTGTTCTATAAGTATCACTCAAAAGTTATTCTTTATTACATTAAACTATTGTTTTTTAGGTAACATCTAATTGTTTGGACAAGATGACTGGAAGAATTTCAATTAATAATCAATGTCCAAGTAATTATGAAGATCAAGAACTTCTTATTTCAATCTTCACACAACTTACATATTCAACTATTGCTGAGGATGACATCTCAAAAATTTTTGATCTAATGAAAACAAAATTTATATTAGAAAGTTTTAAGAATAGAAAATTGGAAATAGCTTTAAATTTGTTGAAAGAACAGAATGCCAGCATCAAACCAGTTTTAGACAATTTTGATTGGAAAGTCAATTGGATTATTGGTTCCAGTGCATCAACTTCATTGAGATATCCTCTTTTAAACCTGGATTTTTCCATATTAAAAAAAGAAAATAATTTATTGACAAAAGATTTCATTAGCAGTGAATTGACCAGAGATGAACTTGATAAATTGATTTCAGTTTTAGATAATATTGTGTTATAATTCTAAAGGAGTATTCCATAGACATTAAAATGTATTATCCCATTAAAGGTGTATTATCCCATTTGCACTAAATGATAAATACATCCCAGAAGACCTTAATATTAAAATTCATATTGACAATTCCTGTTTCAACAACTCCATATCTTGTAACTCAGCATGTATTATGGCACAGTGCCGACCGCCATGGCACCAGTTGGTAAGCCGTTTGGTTTCTGTGCAGGCGTCCTGGGTTCGATACCCAGCAGAGGAGAAATTATTTAAATTGATTTCTCACGCAAATATTGCTTCTCTGGGCTGGAAACACTGGTTAGTTGGAAGAAATTTCTATATGGCTATAAACTCGCAACTTGCGCAGAGTGCAAGGAAGTGTTTTTTTCTTGAAAAAAAATGAATATATCCTTGTTAGACAAGTACATATACATCTTCCTACGTTCCCTAAAATAAGCAAATAAATGCTTGTGCTATAGGTGAACGAAATCGCTCGAGGCAGGATTCGAACTCGCGACCACTGGATTACTAGCCCAGCGCGCAAACCGCTCTGCCACCGACCCATGTAAATTATTATTATTAAATTATCAAGTAAAAATAACATCAAATACCTAGGTATTATTATTGAAAGCAGTATGAAATGGAAATTGCATATAACTACTACTGTTGAACACCTTAAAATGCTAATTTTTATTTTTCTGAGACTTAGAAATAAACTTCTGTAATAATTATGTTGAACCTTGGAAGAAGTAAACAAAGCATCTAGCCTTCTCAAAAATAATAAGTGTCCAGGTCAAGATGGAATACCAGGTGAGCTACTCAAATATGGTGGAGAGACAATAGGTAGGTAGACTCATGCACACAATTATTGGTAAAATATGGGACACTGAATCAATACCAGAAGAATGGAATACTGGGATTATATGTCCACTACATAAAAAAGGTGACACAATGGACTGCAGCAACTACAGAGGTATAACGCTCCTGAGTTCAGCCTATAAAGTGTTTGCAGGGGTTCTATTCATGCGACTTATGCCACATGCAGAACATATAATTGGGCAATACCAAAGTGGTTTCAGGCCAGGAAGATCGACAATTGACCAAATTTTTGCCCTTAGGCAAATACTGGAAAAAATGCTCGAGTATAATATAGAGACCCACCATTTATTTATAGATTTTAAGGCAGCATACGATAGTGTCAATAGAGCGACATTGTACGAGGCCATGATGGAAATGGGAGTACCATTCAAACTAGTAAGACTAGTGAGAGCGACATTACATGGTTCAAATTGTAGGGTCAAAATACAAACCAGCACCTCGGACATATTTAAAACCTATAATGGCTTACAGCAGGGTGATGCATTGTCTTGCCTATTATTTAATATAGTACTAGAGAAAGCCATCAGAGATGCCAGAATTGAGACAGCAGGTACAATTTTCCGCAAATCAAGCCAGATACTTGCATATGCAGAAGATGTTGACATAATTGCAAGAACACCAAATGATGTAAAACAAGCGTTTATACACATGGAAAATGCTTCTGCCAGAATGGGACTTCAAGTGAACTCTTCTAAGACAAAATATATGATTGCAGCTAAAATGTCCAACCATAGAAATGGCCAAGAAACTATGATTAGTGTTGGTAATCATACCATTGAAACTGTGGGGTCGTTTCAGTACCTAGGTTCAATAATAACCAGTAACAACGATGTTAGTGTCGAGATTAAAAAACGAATAGCTGTGGAAAATAAATGCTATTTCGGTATTCACCGACATCTCAAGTCCCGATTGCTGACACGAAATACTAAGTTGTTATTGTATAAAACATTTCTGCGACCAGTACTTGTATATGGTGCTGAATGCTGGGTTCTTAATAGGAAGGATGAAAAAGCGCTGCTGGTTTTTGAACGGAAGGTTTTGAGAGAAATCTTTGGGCCTCTTTGTGAGAGTGGAATATGTAGGATATTGCCCCCAAGTCAAATTGAAAACGCTGTTCGTTATCGCCAAGCGCTAATTTTTTTTTGTATGGGATTTGACGTTTGTTGTTTGTTATTGTAGAAAAAATTTCTACAACAAACGTCAAATCACATACAAAAAAAATAGCGCTTGGCGATAACGAACAGCGTTTTCAATTTGACTCAGGGCCAAGGTACAACCATGAGCTGGAGAACCTTTACAGTGATCCTAACATAGTAAAATATATTAAAATACATCGGCTTCAATGGTTAGGGCAAGTTCAGCGAATGGAGGAAGGCTGAATCCCAAAGAAGATTCTCGACACACGACCGGAGGGGAGACGTGGTGTGGGGAGACCCAAGCTACGGTGGATGGACGGCGTACAGGAGGATCTAAAGAGAATTGGCGTGGCAAACTGGAGAGTGCAGACGATGGACCGGTCTAAATGGCGAAAAATTCTGGAGGAGGCCAAGGCTCACAGTGGGCTGTAGCGCCAATGATGATGATGATGAATAATTATGTTATTTACGAAATATTCTATATATATAATACCAGGTGTTATAGATATCGTAGTGAAAATCAATAATCAATTATTTACAGCTTTATTCACAATAATGAAATAAACAGTATTACAAATGATAAGTTAACTGTCGCGTGAGAGTTTTCAAAAGGCACTGGTCGTCTTCGTTGGTTTTCCAGTATTTATAGACTCTCGTTTTCTATATAACATTTTGTTTTCTTAGTAATCGTTCCATGTTTCAAAAATATAAATATTACGCCACATTACCTCCACCCCCAGAGAGATCCCTCCCTCTGAGTCGTCAAGGTTGGAAGTGGTTGCCTGGTCATCTTTTGATTTGGTGTATTTTTAATGGTAAATAAGTCTGTCTAAAAATTTTACTCGCCTTCCCGAACGCGTTGTTACTTTCTCTCTCTCTTCACTCTTCTTAACTTCTTTCTTGTTTTTCTCCTTATCTTCTTCAATAAAATTTTCTACAAAAGCGGGTTTAACTCTGTCTAAACTAATGCATTTCTCTTTTCCTTTCATCAGTATAATCATCTTCTTATCGTCTCTTTTAATCACTTTGAACGGTCCTTCGTATGTCGATTGTAGTGGTTTTTTTACTGCGTCATTTCTAACGAACACATGCATACATGATTTCATTTCTTTGCTTACGAAAGGTTTTATTTCTCCATGACGCTGTACCATTCTAGGCTTCACCTCTCTAATTAAATTTTGAATTTTTCTCTGAGTCGTTTCCATCTCTTCGTCTCTATACTCAGTGAAAAACTCTCCTGGTAGCCTGAGTGTCTGTCCATATAATATTTCCGCTGGTGATAGATTTGTTTTCTTTTATCGCTGTTCTCAGCCCAAGTAAAACAAGAGGTAAACGCTCTACCCACATTCCATTATTCGATGACTTCAACGCTGCTTTCATTGTCCTATGCCATCTCTCTATCATTCCATTCGATTGCGGATGATATGGTGTAGTCTTGATGTGTTCGATACCTAGCATCCGAGTAAGATTTTGAAAAAGTGTACATTCAAATTGTCTCCCTCTATCGGATGTAATTTTTTCTGGAACTCCAAATCTTGCTATCCAGTGTTGTACTATTGATTTTGCCACTGTCTCTGCCGTTATATCTTTAATTGGAATTGCCTCTGGCCATTTGGAGAATCTGTCAATCATTGTTAGTAAGTATGTATATCCATGCGCTTCTTCAAGCGGTCCTACAATATCGATATGTACATGACTTGTCTTTTTTTGTGTTATTTCAAAGTCTGCTATTACTGTTTTCGTATGTCTCGATACTTTGTTTTTCTGGCATTCTAAACAGAATTTTATTTTGTTTTTTATTTCTTTACACATCCTTGTCCATACAAAACGTTTTTTTATAAGTTTGTATGTGGCTTTACCGCCTGGATGACTAATTTTGTGCATATTTTCTATTACTCTTTCTCTCAAAATTTTCGGCACAAATGGTCTAGCCGTATCTGTCGACAGATCAAACCATAGAAAATGTTCACTGTCCAGAACGGTAATTTTCTTTAATAATAAGCCAGTCTCTTTATTTTTAAATTGTGATAATTCTATATCGTTCTCTTGTTGTTTTGCCATATTTTCATAATCAATCGAAGATGGAATTGCGATTGTCTCTATTCTGGACAATGCGTCTGCTACTTCATTATCACATCCTTTTTGATGGATTATCTTCGATGTGAACTGACTAATAAAGTCTAGCTGTCTTCTTTGTCTGGGACTGTCGTTATCACTCTTTTTAGTGAAAGCAAAGGTTATTATTATTATTATTAAATGTTATCAGACAGGCAGCTATGCTGATATGTCTGATCTCACAACAGTTTTCACTTGTTCAGTCTGTCAAGTCTATTTTTGAACACATTAACACTTTGTGCAACAAGTTCCGGTGGCAAACTGTTCCACGCATCCACAACTCTATTGGTCAAGAAATGCTTCCAGGGGTTCTGCCTGAAACTGTGTTTATCTAGCTTCAAACTATGACCTCTTAAATTAATTTTGGTTGAGGCAGAACATCAGCTTCAATTCAGGGCAGTCATAGTGTTCGTTTAGTATTTTGTAGGTTTCTATGAGATCCCCTCTCTTTCTCCGTTCCTCAAGAGTAGTGAGGCCCAACACATTCAGACGTTCTTCATATGTTAAGCATCTGAGGCCATTTCCCAGTTTGGTAACCCTTCTCTGCACCCTTTCCAGCATGCTTATATCTTTCTCAAAGTAAGGATTCCAAACTTGGTAACCATATTCCAAAACTGGCCTCACATAAGTTTTATATATTGTAATCATGTGGCAAGTGGCTGAAGGTTTTTCTAATTAAGTATGTTAAGCTATTGGACTTCGCAAGAGATAGTGATGCCTAAGTCTTTTTGTTCATTTACCGACTTTAAATATGTTCCATCAAGACTGTATGTGATCCTCGGGTTTTTGGTGCCGATGTGTAAAACATTGCACTTATCTTTGTTCAGCTTGAGCACCCATTTCTGTGTCCAAGTAAATATGCTATTTAGATCCTCTTGCAGTTTTACATGATCTCTTAGTGGATTGCCAAACAACTTTGTGTCGTCTGCAAACAGTTTTACAGGAGAATTAAGAGTCAGCGGCAAGTCTAGAATATACAATATGAAGAGGATGGGTCCGAGAACCGATCCTTGCGGGACAGAACTCAATACTGGCTTAGTGTCCGATAGGTCATTCCCAACTCTCACCTGAAAACATCTGTCGGTGAGAAAACTTTCGATCCATTTGTATAGTTTGCCTTGAATTCCCAGATGTTCTAATTTGAGAAGCAATCGTCTTATTGGGACAGTATCAAATGCTTTTTGGAAATCTAAATATATAACATCTATGGGTATTTGGTTGTCGAATTTGGAAGACCAGTATTTCAAACAGAGTAGCAGATTGGTCACAACTGACTTCCCAGGCACAAATCCATGCTGCTCTGGCCCGACAATACCATTACTAAGTAAGAAGTTATGCAGCTGCTTCACAATAATTTTTTCCATGCACTTACACAATATACAAGTTAAACTTATGGGTCGGTAGTTTCCTGCATTAACTCTGTTTCCTTTTTTATAAATAGGAGTAATTAAGGCTTTTTTCCAGTCTTTAGGCAGACATCCTTTATCGAAGGAATCCCTCATCATCTGTGTTACGAGTGGACACAGAGAAGTTGCACACCTTTTCAGGACAACAGCCGGTATATTATCAGGACCCATAGCTGAGTCCGCATTTAGATTTAGAATGGTGTTTTTTACCTCTTCCTCTGAGAAGTGAATGTCACACAAGGAATTTCCCACTCTAGGTATCTCATCTATATGTGGTAATGGACCATCCGGTTCTCTAGTAAAGGCTTTCTTAAACTCGTCTGCAAATATATTGGAGATCATCTTCTGATCGATGATATTGTTTCCCTTACTGTCCGTGATCATCGGTGGTAAAGACACATTTGAAGAGAGCTGTCTGCCGACATACCCGTAGAAAGCTTTGGTCCCCGTATTAACGATATTTTCCTCAAATATTTTTCTATTATTCCTTATGAAGTCTGTCAGTCTATTGTTGTGATGTTTATATGTGTTGTAGTCAGCCAATAACCCAGTCCTCTTATAATTATCCCATAGTTTCCTCTTTTCTTTAATAAGTGTGAGTGTTTCGTGGTTTATCCAGGGTTTTTTAAAGTTGATCTTAGCACCCTTTCTGACAAGAGGAGTATGTTTATCTACAACAAACATGATATTAGACTTAAATAGGTTCCAAGAATCTTTAATACTCTCAGATTTTTGATAATTCAGTCCATGAGTTACAATTTCCTCGTCAACAGCTTTGTAGTTCGTTAAATTATAGTTTTTTCTAGGTGTATAGTTAGTAGACCGTTTGGAGGTTGTAAGGTAAACCTGCATAGAAGCAATCAGCGTTAAGTGATCACTCTTACCAATACACGGCTCATAAAGTATCTCATTTATCAAATTTTCTTCATTTGTCAAAATAAGATCCAGAGTGGCAGGTGTCTGATTATTCCTGTGTCGAGTGGGTTGATCCACTAGTTGATGTAGATTTGTATCTGTATACATTTCTATAAATAAACCTGCTGAGGAATGAAACCGGTGTAAGTTATCTAATGGCCATTCTATTTCTGGAAGGTTGAAGTCTCCTAAGATCACCAAAGTCTTTGTGGAATCAGTAAATGATCTAATATTATTGTATAGCGCATTGTCATCATTGATGTTTGATGATGGTGGCCTGTACACGCCTCCCACAGTAAAAATGAGATTTGCCAGGGTAATTTCCACCCACAATCATTCAGTAAATCCAAAATTATTTTGCTGTTTTACACATGTTTTGATAGGTATATTGTTGAACTTCTCAGCTATATATACTGCAACTCCACCCCCTCGCTTACTGTCTAGAC
Source organism: Molanna angustata (assembly GCA_963576475.1). Classification (NCBI taxonomy): domain Eukaryota; kingdom Metazoa; phylum Arthropoda; class Insecta; order Trichoptera; family Molannidae; genus Molanna; species Molanna angustata. Next base: position 21,854,590 of record OY754971.1, read on the forward strand.
GGTCACATCTAAATAGGTTATATCCAGTTATATTAATCAGAGTATCAGGAATGTCCTTTCTCAACCATGTTTCAGAGACAACAACCACAAGCGGGTTGTGCCTGTTTAATTCTAAAAGTAACAAATCAAATTTAGCCGTTAGAGATGCCAGGTTCGTATATATCAAAGGTAAAGTGACAATTTGGTTATTAACTAGTTTTTTAACAACTTAGTTATCCGAGGACAGCCTTTGTGGTATTTTATAGTAATATCTGTCTCTCCCATCTCTATACGCCTTTTCAACTCCTCCCTGAGATTCATCAGGTGCTCTCTTTGTTTAGGTGTCAAGTCACTCTGTATATTCCCAGGTTTTTTATATTTTTTCTTATTTTTGAGAACTTCAATAGCTTTGATTTTGGATGGTAAGACAACTTTTAATGGTCGCGGTTTTTTGTTCTCGTTATTTGGCTTCCCAATGCGGAAAACCAGAATATTTTGAATTGGCACCTCCACAATGCTATTTATTATTTTGCTTGCCTCGCTTTTATCGTGTGCTATTTTCTGACTAGTGTCCTTGTTATCTGTCTCAGGAACATCGTAAATAATTATATTGTTTGCCCTTCTTTCCCTGTCTGCTAGCTCTTCATAGATATTCTCAGAGCTGGACAAGATGGGGCCTGACTTCATTTTGTCGACATCTTGTTGCAGTTCACATATTTTTTTTTTTATTAGTAAAGGTACCTCTGAGAGGCCCTTTTGACATTTCTCACAAAAGAATTTGAGAACTCTTGTCGACAGTTGCATGCATTTGATCTCTGTGGCAGTGAGCCTAGAACACTTGTCTGATGCATGTCTCCACCTGGCAGCTGTCACATTTATATTTTGTTTTATGTGAGGGATCAATTCCACACACAAAATCAGACATGTTGTTCATTGAGTTATTTGGTAGTTACACCTTGTTGTACCAGGGGACCACTTGTTTTAATACAAATCACTTCAGTAGTGGTTGGGTTTTGATTTATTTTCTACACACTCAGTAAAACACACTCAAACAATTAATGTTTGCACAAAATATTAGCAAAACACTTAAATTAAACACTATAATTTTAATATTTAAAACAGAGAGAAAAATTTTGACATTAAACTTGACAGTTGCAACAATAATCTTTCGTTATTGGTTTATGATCAGTATAAATCACTATATCCCTTCCTTCTATATGTTCCCTGAAGTATTTAATGGCTTCGTAGATAGCTGTTAGTTCTCGATCGTATGTGCTATATTTCTTTTGTGCTTCGTCGAACTGTTTGGAGAAAAATGCTATAGGTTTCCATATATTTTCTATTTTCTGCTGCAATGCAGCCCCCATTGCTTCGCTTGAAGCGTCTGTCATTAATGCTATTTCCCCATTTTCTGAAGGGTGTATTAACATGGTCGCATTGGCTAGCTGTTCTTTGCTTGCATTGAACGCTTCCGTACACTCTTCCGTCCATATCAATGGTTCTTTTTTCTTCTTACCTTCATTCTGCTTCATCATTGTATATAAAATATTTTGCGTTTTTATAGCATTTGGAATAAATCTTCTATAGTAATTTAGCATGCCAAGATATCTTCTTAAACTTTTATCTGTTACAGGTTTTGGATAATTTTTTATTGCTTCTACTTTATCTTCCAAAGAAGTTGTACCATTTCCCGATACATTATATCCCAGGAATTTAATTTGAGATTTACCAAAGTTACTTTTCTCACTATTTATGATGAGTCCGTACTCTTCTAATCTCTTAAATGTAGCTTCTAGGTGTTTTTTATGTTCTTCTTCGTCTTTTGATGCAATTAATATGTCATCTATGTATACTGAGCAAAAGTCCAGATCGCCTAATACTTGATGCATAAATCTCATAAAAGTTTGTGCGGCGTTCCTCAATCCAAACTGAAGTGAATTGAATTCAAAGAGCCCGAAAGGTGTGGTAATCGCCGTTTTTGGTACGTCTTCAGGTTCTATACTAATTTGATGATATGCCTTCACCAGGTCTATGGTACTAAAGATCTTTGCGTTGTTCAGCTTGTGTGCAAAATCACTGAACTTGGAAATATAGGTAGTTAAACAAAGAAATTTATCATAAAAAAAATATTTTACTTAATAAAAAATGTTTGAGAAACTCTGGAATATATTTCTGTTTTAAAAATTACATTGGGTCTAAAATGATGACTCAGTTTGTTAATATTACCTAAACCTACCTATATAGTTGTTTATTATTTTATAAAAAAAAATGATTTAGCCAAAACACTTGGAGATTCATATTACATATATTTATACTGTGGTATTACACTATATGGATGAATTTGACAACACCCAAATAATATTGTCTATATTACAATATTGACACTACACCAGACAAAATTGAGAGAAAGAAATAATAATATATGAATGATTGAAAGAGAGAGGTTAAGGTTTGTTCTAAAATGGTTCTACCCAATGGGTGGGTGGATGGCAGAGCGGTTAGCGCGCTGGGTTAGTAATCCAGTGGTCGCGAGTTCGAATCCTGCCTCGACCGATCTCGTTCACCTATAGGACAAGCATTTATGCTTAGTTTAGGGAACGTAGGAAGATGTATATGTACTTGTTTAACAAGGACATATTCATTTTTTTATTAAAAAAAAAAAAAAATAGTGTCGGCAATTGACACCAAGAAAATATATTAGTTTATCACTAGAGTCGAAAGCGAAAAACTTCACTGGAATTATCATAGCAGCATTTCAATACAACGTTTTTTTAACCTTTTACACCATGACCATATAAAAAATTGATACCTAGTTCCACATATTGTAAACGACTTATGTAAGTTCCATCAACAAGCAATAATGGTCTTACTTACTATTTGTAATTTAGGTTTAAGTTGATACTTACCCAGTTTTTTGTATGGCTGAAACTGACTTAGCATTGGATTAAACTCGTATTTTAAATAGTAAGTAAGGCCCAAAGAGTTCTTAGTATAATATAAGTCACTATAGTGTGTAGTGTCTGGAAATTCATACTATTGTCTGTCCCTGTTTTATATGGACTTAATCTTTAGGCGCCCAGACGAATTTAGTTACAGGGGTCCTGGCGTCATTAAGTAGATTATTTAACACCAAATCATGTAAACTATTACAGAGTTTATATCTGAGGGTGTGTAGGTTTATGTTTACAAATAACACATTAATAGTACACATTAATAAGAGGTACAAAGGTAGCTACAGAGTTAGCAAAACTATTTAACAAAATATTAAAAGAAGCCATAATACCCAGGGAATGGAAATTAAGCATAACTATCCCAATTTTTAAAAAAGGCGCGAAAACAAACCCGGAAAACTATACTGGAATATCTCTTTTAAGTGCTACCCAAAAATTATTTACTAGCTTACTGCGGGTGAAATTAGAAGAAAGTATACAAAATAGGGACGAACCATAAGGATTTAGAAGGAATCGATCTACCACTGATATAATATTTGTAGTGAGGCAATTAAAGAAAAAGTCTATAGAATACAATAAACCGGCTTATATGTGTTTTGTTGATCTTAAAACTAAAGCTTTCGATAGGGTGCTCCTGGTGGACGTTCTAGAAATCCTAAAAGAGAAGAGTGCACCACATCCAATTATTAAAGCAATTAGAAATTTAAATAGCAACAATAAAATGCACATAAAGGTGGGAAATGATCTCTCGGAGGAAATCCCAGCCGCAGTCGGTATCAGGCAGGGGGATAGTTTGAGCCCTTTTTTGTTCAATGTCATTATGGATGAAATAATTGTAGATGTCAAGTCATTGGGGCTGGGTTACACTATGGGAGATAAAAACATTGATATCATATGCTATGCAGATGACGCTGTCTTAATTACTAATTCCGAAGATGATCTTCAGAGACTGCTGTATAGATTCCATTTATCCCCTCAAAAATTTAACATGAAAATCTCAGTAGACAAAACAAAAAGCATGGTCACATCAAGGCATGGTGCAAACTTGCAATCAAAAATAAAACCATAGAACAAGCGATGCGATTTAAGTACTTGGGTATAGAAGTGTCCAGCAGCAATAACCTCTTGTGCTGAAGGAGAGCAAGGTAAGGATCTATAAGACCTGTGTAAGACGGCATAGACCCATCGCAGGCGTAACACTTCCTGACAGAGTAAGAAACTCGGGGATAAGAAGAATCTGTGATGTCGAAGATGTTGTGCGATGGGGAAGAACACAAAAACGATTCTGGAGAGGTCATGTGGGGTGAGCGGGTTCGGATCGAGTGGTGAGGATAGCAGCGGAAGGGGAGATAACAAATGGCAGACCCCCTGGAAGACCACCCAACCGATGGGAGGATAGCTGGACGTCCTCCTCACAAGAGCAGGCTCCGAGAATAACAGGACACAGTCCTAACTAAAGCTGAAGAAAAAGACATTAATAGTAGGTGGATAAAATATTAGCTTTAAGTGGTATTTTTTACATACACACCATCCCGTAGAGCCTCTTTCGGGGTACGCAAAGAGAACCGAGCGCCATACCTGTGCGATTTACATAATTAACATTTAAGAATTTTAAGCACCCTTTCTAAGAAAACCACCCTGACTTCTTGTTCCTGATTGTTCAATGACTTATCCGGCCCTGTAAATTACTTACTATAAAACATTTCCATTGTGTGTATTTTATTTTTAAGTCAACACGGATCAAACCATACTTTAAATTAAATAACTAACGGATCAAATCATACTTTAAATTAAATAACTAAAATTATATGCACCAATTTTGGTCATAGTTCACGCACAGGAAGCAATACAGAATACATTTTCATACATATTTTTTTTCATTCATTCATACCATCACTGCATATCCCACAATGTGGGGTAACTAATGACCGGTGTGCCCTATTATCCTATAAAAGGAAGCAGCACAACACATGCATGTATCACCACACACCGGTATCTTTAGTAATTACATATTATTGTATAATTTGTGAAATATATATACTTAAGATAAAATTTTTGTTTTACTAATTACTTCTAGCGTGTAGATTTAGGAATGATATCAAATTGTTATGAAATTTTTTCTTACTATGAGGCTTATAATACCAGAAATAATGAATTCTTCATCCTTAAGTCATTCTCAAGATTGAATAACATATAAAAAAAAGATTATAAATTCTCTAAAACAATTTTACACTTAACTTACTTTGTTTTCACTGTTTTCTATATTTTCATTTTCATCGTTCTTGATTTTATTTTTTACACTGAATTTTTATTGCTTTGTTTTACATTATTTTCATTGATTTGTTATTTTAATTGTTTTGTTTATGATTAATTTTATTTTCACTGTAAAATGGTGTTATTTTAATATTTTGTATAAGTGTATATTTTGACCGTTGAATAACTATGTAATTGCAGTGTACGAGAGGAGCTTGCACTGACTGTTTATACAGTTTAGTGCAAAAATAAAAGATTGTAATGTAAATTTTATAAATTAATAAATAATTAAAAAAAACTAACTTATAACAGTGCAGTTATTGAAGGAAGGTAGGGAAAGTAACTATATATTTGATAACCTCGACTTAACATGTAAATAAGTAAAAAACACTTGCATGTTTAATTTTTGTTAGAGAAATACATGACACTACCATATGACATTTCACGTGTGTGATAACTTTCTAATACGATAAATACATTTTTGAATATATTATCCAAACATCTCCTATTATAATAGGAGAACATGTATGACGCGATGCATGGATGTAAATGAGGCAAAACATGTATGTCAAGATAGTGGTGTTTGGCATTCGGTCCTCTCTGCCTACGCCCAAGTAGCGATACGGCGTGATGGTATGTATGTATGTATGTACTTATCCAAACATTGATTACCAGAAAACATCTTGAAAAATCATATAAGCTCACGCAGAATATATTTAGGTTTTTATTTAGTTGGTAGTTGCGTAAACCGCTCCTATCTCTGTCAAAATTTATCAAGATTTTTGCAGACACCTTTGCCTTACATGTGAAAATATTTCATCCATAATATTCAACCAGAATTATAAAATAATGTATTAAGTATTTGATATAGTAGGGGTCATCTTCAAAATGTGTGAAGCAGGCATCTAATCTTGCAGCTTTTCGTCGCCTAGGTGTTGAAGATATTATATAAGAAAAGTTATTTTAATATGTTGTGTGTATCTTTGTTGAATATTGGATATTTTTCTTGTTTTTATACAAAAAATAGTATGTAACTTTGTTTTTTTTTTTCAATTTGTTATTTTTTTTTGTTTATACTAGTTATGTTATGAATGTATGTATATATGAAGATTATCAAACTATAAAGGTCCGATATCGGATGATCTAGTGGCAATACATTTTAAATGGAGCTGTTCACACTTACACAATAGCGATATTTTATCGGAACCGACAAGAATTGTCCGAAGTTTTGTCAGCACCAGAGCACCAATAAAAACTCGGATCATGTCTCGCTCGCATAGGAGTTTGTATGACCGTGTTCACACTTGTTGTGTGTCGGGCACAACAATTTTCCCCTGTTACGTCGACCATCCGTTGACAAAATGCAGTAGCGTACGGTGCTGCGTTTGGAAGAAAGACAGACAACATTACGTAAGCTATTTTAATTTGAAAAATATTATTATTTATTTATTACTTCTCGGACAACTAACAGGTACTATGTCAAATATTAATTTAACACGCACCCAATAACAAGTTGTCACATTCTGGAGACTTACGATATTAATCGTCTCACAGATCCAGACTGAAAACACAATTAAAAACTGTGTCTCCACCGGGACAGCAGTCAGATACCCAACCAACTGAGCCACGAAGGCCGACATAATACGTATGGATAATAAATATAACAAATAATATAAATATGATAATAAAAATATGATAATATAATTATTTTAAAAATGTAAATATGATAATAATAATAATTTATATAGCGTCATTTAATGATTCAAGATCATTTCAAGGGCGCTGACATTTTAGTTATGTGCCGCTCTACGAAACAAAGCTGTTTTCAGTCCTTTAGTGAAAGTGCTCTTGCTTTGAGTACTGTGAACTATAGAACACACTAACTACTGTGAACATCTGGATACAGTGCATTCCACTTATAGTAAGCCACTTTGTTGACTCTGTCCAACTCCTTTAGGGAGTTGTTACTCTGATCCAGATCCAGACGACCTGAGTGTGAGATGCTTCCCAGAGAGCTCTTGAATGTACTGTGGTGCTAGATTGTTTAAAGCATTAATACGACAATTAATCATCATCATCAGCAATGGCGCTACAGCCCGGTGCAAGCCTTGGCCTCCTCAAGAAACTGCCTCCATCCCTCCCTGTCGACAGCAAGTCTCCTCCAGTTTGTCTGTCCGATCGCTCTAATAAGTAGTAAATTAATAAGTAGTAAAATATAACAAACTTTGAAATATAACAAATATAACAAACAAATACGACAAAATATAACAAACAAATAAAAAATAAATTTAAAATATAACAAATTTAAAATATATTAAAATATAATAAATTAAATATTTAAATATTATTATTATTATTATTTAAATATTATTAAATATTATTATTTTAAATATTATTAAAATTTTTTTTTACGGCGCTGGCCGATTTACTAATGATATTAATAACAATTAAGCACTACAAATAATAACACTCAATTATTATTATTACCATTATACACTTCCTCAAAAGAATTAGCAGATCAATGCGTAAATTGTAAATTATTTAAAAGAGCAAAATAAAATGCAACAAACGCATCATCAAGCTTTCAATTGGGAATAGTTCACCCATCCAGATACTTAACATATCAAAGGATTAGGCTCTGAGGAGGTCTCTATACTACCTAACAACCCTACTGATTCCCGAATATTAACGTTTAAAAATCTTTAACGATTCTACATGTATTCATAATTACCGTTTTTTGCATTTTTATTATTAAATTTTTCGATAAATCTATAATTTCTAAATTACGGATTAACGATTTTGGAATAATGCCAGTGGCTGAAATAATGAACGGTAATATTATTATTTTACGAGAATGCCAAAGTCTTTTAATCTCATTACCTAAAGCGGTGTATTTTCTAATTTTTTCATCAAAAGTTTTTATAATATTACTAGAATTTGGAATAGCCACGTCGCAAATATATGTTATTTTTTTAATTTTATCATGTATTATTAAATCGGGTCTGTTATGTTGAATTGACCGGTCAGTTAATATTGTTTTATTGTAATAAAGCGAAATATTATTATTTTCTAAAAATGAAATCGGATCATATTCATAATATGGTTTTATGTTTATCGCGTCAATTAATTTATATTTAATAGCTAAATTTTGATGTATTATTTTTGCTACTTGGTTATGTCTAAATGTATATTCTGATTGCGCGAGAAAAGAACAGCCCGATATTATATGATCGATTGTTTCCGGAAAAGCCAAACATTTCCTACAACTATCATCAACTACATTTATGTCTTTTATTATATATTTTTGATAATTTTTAGTTTTTTTTTTAATCCTGAATTGCTATTATAAAACCTTCTAAATCCGCGTCCAAATCACCAATACTCAACCATTTGTTTGACCAAATTTTGTCAACATAAGGTTGGTTGAGAAATTTTGGATGTATAGAATGAATTATTTTATTTAGCCACGAATTTAGAAGGTCGTCATTTATATTTATAATATTGTTATTGGCATTCTCGTAATTTAAATTTAATGTTGTTAAATTTTTGTCCGCCTCACAGATTACTTTATGCATTAAAGAACTATCAGATTTTTTGTGAAAGAAAGTTTTTAGCGATTCAATTTGATTATTATGTAACGATGTTATTTTTATTATACCCCTACCTCCTAAATTCCTAGGCAAATTGATTCGTTCAATCGCGGAATTAGGATGATGACAACGAAATTTAGTTAAACGCGTTCTAATTGTTCTTTCTAAACTATCTAAATCTATTTTTGACCATTTAATAATTCCAAAAGAATATGTCAATATCGGTATTGCCCAAGTATTAATAGCTTAATATCTTAATATATATTAATATCTTCTGACACCAATTTACAGGTTTACACTTATAATATTATTAACTGACTCAAGTTTGCAACGCAAGGGAAGAAAACTATTGAAATGTCATCATGTTGGTTAGAAAATTCAGTTAATCCTTTAATCTCTTATTTTTGGGTCAGCCTATATGTATCAGTTGGTTCGACAGGTTGTTAAATATTATTATTATTTAAATATTTAAAATATAATAAATTTAAAATATAACAAACAAATATGACAATTAATAAGTAGTAAAAATATAACAAACTTTGTAATACTTAAAGGGAAGAAATTAGACAGATTGGAGATAATTGAAATCCTTAACATACAATACCCAGCAGTGAATTCTCCCCTTCTAAAATTATTAGCCCCACCTACTGTCACCAACACCCCCTTCCATTACCTACACCTCTTCCACAGTAGTTAAGTAGATTGTATTTAGTTTTTAAGTTAGTAATAAAAGGTTACTGATGATGAGCGCAAGCTCGAAAGCGCTATAACTTATTCGCAAGTTGTAAAGTAGAAGTATTACAAAGTTTGTTATAAATGAACTTCTACAGAGTTGCTCACACAAACTTTGAAGAATAATTAATACATATAATTATAACAAAAATATAAATATGTTAATCCAACTGTCGATTCGTTCATGAGAATTCAATTCTCTGAATGAATCGACATTATTAAGCCAAGATACGTGTACGAAGGAAAATTTTGTATGGCGTAGTGGACTTTTGGCATGCTAATAACACCAACTAGAGGCCTCGCAGCATAATTGTTCCCTTACATGGATTTACTCAGAATTCAGAGTAGAACATTTTATGTGAGTTTTGTGTGTGTGTGTGTGTGTGTCCCTTATAACTTTTAATCCGCTCAATTTACAGAGATCAAATTTTCAGAATATATAAACAGTTATAGGCCTACAAAACTTTTATACTCATAATTGTAAATTTTTGTTTCAGTCAGAGGTTATCAACTTTTGAAATTTTTGTTTATTTTTTCATATATGTCAGAAACCATAAAAGCTAGAACGCTGAAATTGGTATAAACATAGAAAAATACAAAATCTTAAATTATTTTATTCAAAATATTTCCAGGGTTTCTCAAACATTTTTTATTAAGAAAAATATTTTTTTTATGATAAATTTAAGAGTTTAACTGCCTATATTTCCAAATATTTTAAAAATATCGAAAAAAGCCGAAACACCCCGACTAGACAATATTATTAATATGATAATAATATAATTATGATAAAAATAAAAATATTTTAATAATATAAATAAGACAATAACATAAATGTCATAATAATATAATTATGATAAAAATATAAATATGATAATAATATAAATATAATTTTTTTTATTTTCCTTTAAAATAATTCATTACTACAAAATCTTCGTCGATGTCCATCGCGCACGGTCGCCTCGTGTAGAGTGCCGAACATTGGCTCCGAAATATATTTCTTTTCTACGGGCTCCACCTATGTAGGTACTTATCATGACCCGACATCCGACAGGTGAGAACAGAGGCATGACACACGTAAAAAAATCGTTTCACAACATCCGACAAGTGGGAACGGGCTCTTAGGGTCCACAAAAGCGCAGCAGACAGATTTTAGTTTTCTATATGGGAATTCATGCACGCGCATCAGATTGTCTGCAATAACGACGTTGTTGTAAGAAAATAAAAGTCCAATTGGTCCGCTACGCTTCTGTGGACGCTAGGTAAAGTAAAAGAGTCCCATAGATTTTACATATTCTGTAGTGATGTTCCGACTAGTCGGTAAAGCCGACTATCCAGCCACATTCTTAGTCGGAGACTAGTCGGCACTATTCGGCAAAGTGCGCCGACTATCCGGCTTCTTATTCTGTATGTATTTCTGAATAAAATGTATATAGGAGGAATTACATTTTATATAAGTCTTACACATTTTGAAATGTAAAGAAACCTTTCCTTTGGTAATCAATTAATAAAACAACATGTCTTATTATTAAAATTTAATCATGTCAAAAAGAATGTCTCTTGTTGATTTTTTTTTTACCAATTGGACAATGATTCCCGTAAAGTCAAGTGTAAACAGTGCCAAATGATAATTTCTCGTGGTGGGCAGGGAAGAACAGTAAATACTACGAGTATATGAACAATCATATTAAATACCGACATCCAACCCTGTTACCTCAGTTAGGTTCTGTGATTAAATGTTCGACCACAGACGATTTCTCCCAGCTGCAAATTCAAGTAGAACTACCTAAAACAGAGCCAACATGTTCCAACTCGCTCGCAGTCGGCGATTGCGATTTGTGCGTGAGTCAGATGTAAACGAAGCGTCACTTAAATAAATTGTCAAATACCCCCAAAACTGTGATCGGCTTGGCCGAATAGTCGGCCTCTTTCCAACCGACTAATCGGCTAGTCAGCCAAAGTTATAGTCGGCACATCTCTAATATTCTGCCATACACATTTCCTTGTTTTTATGAAAAAGTTTCAGGATTTCTCAAACTTTTTTAATTAAGTAAAACATTTTTTTATGACAAATTTACGTGTTTAACTGCCTATTTCCAAGTTTTTATACTAGATAATTTAGTTTTATATGAAAAGTACATACATTATAGCAGTACATCTCAACATTTTTTTCCCATTTTGATAAATTGAATTTAGTGATATTGTTTTTCATACAATTTGTATGGCAGAATACACAATATCTACGAGGACTACATACCATCAAGCTTTTTACATATGCTGGGTAGGCAAAAAGGACTGACTTCCAAATATCCTATCCTGACACACGTTTTGTATATAAAACAAAATGTCTTAAAATATTCAATAATTTGTAAGATACAAAAGAGCGTGGCAATCGTGGTTTTACTGGATTCACAAATCCACTCACTAGCACAGGAGACCAGAGTACCAGCCAGAATAGGTGAGTCACACGGAATACGACCATGTATGCGGGCTCTTTAGGACTCAAATCACGCTCACCAACCTCCAACTGACACTCAACTCCCCTGCGCAACCAAATCCAATTGGATGCGGAAAATGATGATGAAGTCTTTTTATTTTACCCCTAGGGAGACCTAGGTCCTTAAGTAGTAATATAAAGACTTTGCGGGCAGGCAGTAGTTTGGTACATATTCTACAACTTTAAAAACTATCGCCATTGACAGTTGGATTTCATGTGTTACATGTAAGTAGTATTAAATCAATAATTTTGAAAGTATCATTGGATATTTAGTACAACTGGTCAATTGTGATGTATAAAAGCCGCTTCCATGTTCCATAGGATAGAGTCCATGTTCTAGACACTTGCTAATATATGATCAGTACTTGTACATTTGTAAGTCAAACTTGATATTTGTAAGTCAAAAATACAAGGATTATAAAGAGCAATATTCTATAATTGTTTTGACTTTTGAATGTAAAGAAGGAACAACAAATTTTTAATAAACTATGTGATCTTTCTAAATTTTATGTGCGAGTTTTTGAAAGGCTGATTTTTTTGAAGACAGCAAAACATCAACTAAATTGACAAGAGTAAATTTATGGGTCATTTTATGAAAAATAGTTCTTTTGTAAATAGGTAATATCGTCCCTCCTATGGCAAACTCACGAAACTAACATTTTTGGCGAAAATGCGTTTTTGGTGTCATTTTAATCGTTTTCACAATAGCTACACTCTGGCAAAGTATTGAATCTATAACATCTTCCATTAAGCTTAGAAAAAAAGTTAACTGCGTTATAAAATGGATTTTACATAGAGTGTCAAAGTTTGTTTTTGCTCTCCTGTAAAATTTCTTTTTTGCAGATTCGCTAGTTTGCCATAGGAGGGATGATATGACCCCACCAAAGAAATTGAATAATATCTATATTTTTACACACATTAATTAAAGGCAAAATCAGTTGGAAACAAATTCTTGAAATTTAAGAAGTGATGAATTTTATTTAAGATTTAACCTTTTGCTAATAAAGTGATAGATGATGTGTTCGAAGGTTACTTAAAAGCTTAAAAGCAAACTTCCATGTGATTTAAGAATTTTTAGAAAGATATAATAAAACAACAATAAATTATTTTCAAGTGTATTTATAAGAGACATCCACACATCGACATTTACATATTATATAATGATAGAGCCCAGATGGGGGAAAATTTATTACATAAATTGTAAGTGCATAAATTATAGATAATCAACGCCAAAGAATAACATTTAAATATTTTGCTAAAACTCCTTAGAGAAACATTACCAACATTCCTTGTGAACAATTAAAAAAAATACAATTTCCAATGGACAAACCTCAACAGTTTTGTATATAAAAAAGAACAAACACATAAGTAATTTGACAAAGCTGCCTAATTATATTATTTTTAATATCAATTAATCGTAACAGGATATATATGTATATTACACAGAATGTAAAATAAAATGTAAAAGCTATACATTGTAGTGAAAGTTTCCCAGTAAATTACCTACATGGATGACTTAGATTAATATGGCAACTGGTAATAATAATTACTATTAGGAATCAGCCACATTTGAAATGAATCAAACTTTATTGAATTCTAATGTAAAATGTTATACAAAATCATCAGAGTATATATATATTTAATTATTAGTATACACACTATGGAATGTCTACTCGCATACATATTTCCTCAATGTTATTCATGGCTCAATGAGTCAAATTCAAATAGGTATTTTCTAGCAACTACTTTTGGATATTATGTGTATAAAATTACAAATGTTGATATTTTTATGCCTACTTTAACTTACATCGGAATAAATGTTCTACCAATATGTATTTTTAAAACGTACAAAAGATGGTCGATGTATCAATTTACAGTGCAAAACCTATCACTGCTAATTTTATTATAACATTGATATCAAAAATGGTATTGACCATATTTATTAAAATGTAATACCTAATATATGCATGTATTTAGACGTTGGTTATCCAACATATATATATATATATATATTATATATATTGACAAAGATACTTATTGCTGACATATCTAACTAATCACACAAAGATACATTTATTTATTTAATATGAAATATTTCCAGTTTGCCGAGTTGTTTCCAACACCAATATAACTTTACTGTCCTTATCTCCACTAGCACATGTCATTAGTATTGTGAATACCAGTGAAAATAAATAGCACCTACTCCTTTTGACTGACAAATTTTATTTATCATTTCTTTACACTATAATTTAGTAAAAGAATTTTATTCAACAACACACTATTCGTTTCCTCCAATGTCTAATATAATAATTATTCTAAAAATCCATTTTAATTGAACAGTATAAAATATTTGATAAAAAGAAATGAAGTAGGTAAAATTTTACATTACAATTACTTTTGTGGAATTGCTGTCAGAGGTTTAAATGAAATTTAAAGTGAAATGTAGTTCTAAAACTAAACAGTTACATTAATCTACATTAATTTTTATACACAAATAATAATTATATATATTTTAATAAATTCATAATAAAATGTTGGAAAGGTAAAAAATAAACAATAAAATAGATAGTTTTTTGACAAAATCATAAAATTTCATACATACAGAAATTTGCTTAAGAACTAAAAAATTAAAATTATTTTTCCAATATTATAATATCTTATAAGAGTATTCATGTTAAGACCACTGATATAATTTGCGCACTTCATAAAATAGTATCAATGGTAAAACGATAATAGAATCCGCGTCTGTATCTTTCACTAATGTCTCTGATTTAGCCAGAACCGCTAATTCCATCTCAGCACCAGAACTAACACCGTTATACATATTTTCATACATCACATAACTGTTACTGCCATTTATCCGTGAGATATAATTAAATACTAAGTGTAAACATTTCCAAAAGATTGTTATTTCTAAAAATTTTATTAAATATGTAGCAAAATTTTTGGGTCCAGTAGTTAATGTTTAATAATATGTCTATTTGGCAGCTTCTTCAGATTTCTAATTTAGTAATGGTAAATGGTTCACCAATCAGTCTTGGAGTACGATGAATTTGTGAAATGTATGGTAGCCGGGTTGTGTTATTCTCGCGTGGTGGGTGTTCATAAAATGCGCAATTTTCCTTTCACTCCCTAATTGTTTTCTGTACACAACCCTCACAACCGTCACCTTATTCTGCTACAGAATCCTGGAAAAATATTTCATTTAATTAAAATATACCTTTTCTAAATCATTATTATTATAAAAGAAAGATGATGTTTAAACTAAAATTTGAGAGATTTTGTCTTGAGTTGCACTTCAATTGAAGGCCACATTTAATAATATCTTTTAAAAACACCTTTATTGTTCAAGTAGATTTCGATAAACAATTTTAGAAATCATCGGGAAATCTTAAAAAAATGCACAAGATTCGGATTAGAAT
This sequence comes from Molanna angustata, assembly GCA_963576475.1. Taxonomy (NCBI): domain Eukaryota; kingdom Metazoa; phylum Arthropoda; class Insecta; order Trichoptera; family Molannidae; genus Molanna; species Molanna angustata. The sequence goes on from OY754971.1 coordinate 21,870,011, forward strand.
TGACTCTCTAAATATCTATTACATTTGTTTTTTGTCACGAAAAAACTTCATATTCAAATATCTACATATAGCTGTAGATATTTGAATATATCAATATATGTAGTTCAATTTTTTTTTTTTAAATGAATATGTCCTTGTTAAACAAGTACTTATACATCTTCCTACGTTCCCTAAAATAAGCATAAATGCTTGTGCTATAGGTGAACGAAATCGGTCGAGGCAGGATTCGAACTCGCGACCACTGGATTACTAGCCCAGCGCGCTAACTGCTCTGCCATCGACCCAATATCTACATATATTGAACTGGCCATGGTAGGTGTGCTGATTTTGCCTTTAAATGTGGATGGCGAGAGTCCCCTAGATGTGACTGCGGAGCTGACAGACAGACCATCAAACATATATTAGCGGAGTGTGTGACCAGTCCGTATAGTATAGTATAGTTGTTACCAAATAGACTTTTCCGCACTCACCGACGAAACAATCAACTATATTAAGATCCTGGACATTCATATTTGACAAGCAGGAAATTTAACCCTGCGCAACATTAGTTTACCTTAAGAATGGCAAATTTTAACTCTGTTTTGTAGTTGTGATATATGCGGCCAAACGCTAAATAAATTATATTGAAAGCTCAAACATTGATATTATTATTATTTTCCGAATAAATTTTGTGGTACATTTTAAATAATTTATCATACATCCTGAAGAAGATATAGCCAACTATCCGGAAATTGTTTGTATAATAATAGCTCATTCATTTTTTAAACAAAGTGAAATAAAATTGCTCAAACATTGATCGATCCATTCAGATTAGTTCATTTAATATAAATTAAGATAGTTAATTTTACTAATCACTGAAGAATATACATCACAAATATTCAGAATAATAAATAATTTTTCTTAAATATTTAAAAATAATTATGTACTTACTCCTGATGGTGTTGATTCAGTAGCTACAACTTCGGATGCGATGGCTGGTACTTCTGCTACTACATCACTGACTGTTTTAACCTACAATGTTTAAAAATGAATTAATGTAAAGATATACAAAATAAGTTATCTTATGTACTTGAAAATAAAGAGAATTAAATTAGTAAATCAATTATTTAGTTAATCAAACATAAAATAAATAATAAGTGAAAGTATAAACATGAAAAAATAAGCTTTGAAATACAGACACATGCAAGCACAAAAACCCAACACTTGTTAAAACTAAAATACAAGAAAGCTTTATTGAAATAGCATAACTCCGAAGCATTGACATTGCATAATTTATTCATTTAATGAAATGAATTAGTGCAAGAAATGTGACATTTATATGACAAGAGACATTGGAGAAATTTATTATTTCAAATATTATATATGTTATCTAAAAAATATTATTTATGAAAAACTTGATGATTGTAACTCCTAATGCTAATTTCATGCAAATTTTTCATATAATGCAGAAAAATGGAATACCCAAATTGATGTATTATTAATTTGGATCATGCTTTTCTTCAAATGTGTTATTTATGTAGACATTTATCAAATAAATTCTCTTAATATCAAACTTGCCAATACACATTGTGTGAAAAAAGTAACTGTATCAAACCAACTGTGTCCATCATTCCTTTATATATTTCTCACCTCCGATATATATATACCAATAGATTATTATATAAAATATGTTTTCATTCAAGTGGGATATTTGAAGATGACAATGTTTCATGCCCCTTTAATAGAAAATAATAAAACAATGTATATGAAATGAAGAAAAATGAAGAGAAAGAGCTAAAATAAGAAGTCGATATCCTGAAATGAAATTGAATTTTTCATCAGTAGATACAGAACGACGTAATGTTATGACATAAAATTGGCTTAAACAAAACTGAATCTTGCTGTAGTGTCTTAATGTATAAATGAGGAAAGGAATAAGGATAAAATGGGAAATCATAAAATCTTTTTGGTAGTAGCAACTACCAAGTTAATCTGCTAAACATGCAGAAAACCATTATTATTATTATTAAAATAAAATATAATCAAAAACAATATACTATGTATATTGGCCCAGATCAGATGAGGTTTAGTGCTCCACTAATACTTGTTTATAAATATTTTAATGGTTAATGTAACAAGTACATATCTATCCAGCAGACAAAACAAACAAGACAAAATACTTTCCATTCACGTGCTATTCACCTGGGGAGTGTCCTTTGAAGGCTGGTCTAGCTGTTGAACATCGGGTTCCGTGGTTGGTGAGGAAACAACTTGAGGTGATTCCGCTGGCGGTAGACCATTAAGTTCTGGGAGAGGAGCTTCCAATGCTTGCTCTTCAATTTTGGTTGATGTTTCCGACTCTTCTATAACTGGAATCTGGTCATTTTTTAAAGGAGCATCGTCTTTACCAGGCAACTCTGCAGTTTCAGATGTAGGACTATTTAAAATTGCATCAGGTACTGAGAATTCTGACATGGGAGGAGGTAATGACTCAGATGCAGAAAGTTCTGTCATTGATTCAGGACATGATTCTGGGGGAGGTGGTGGTGGAAAAGAATCTGATTGTGGTTCAGCATTTGTTTCTGAAACATCAGGATCTGAAGAAGCTCGGAGAATTGGCGAATCATCTTTTTCAGACAGTGGTTCTACATGTTCCAAATTTTGAACATTTTCAACAGGAATATCTGATTCTATGGGAGACTGATCACTAATTTCTACTTTTAATTCAGAATTATCTAAAGCAGAATCAATTTCTTTTTCAGATAATATAACATTCTCACTTACATTTTCAACAGAGGAAAGAACTTCAATGCAGGGTTCAGGATTAACAGGAGACTGGGGATTTACAATTTCACTGGAGGACACTACAGCAATATTTTCTACAGAAAGAGGCACAACACATTTTTCATCAACACTCTTGTCATCTTTTACTGTTGTTGTGGAGGATTCTAAAGGAGTATTAGTTTCAGCAGTTAAAGAAATATCTGAAGATTCAATTTGAAGTACTTCTGAAGAAACAAAAGGAACTTGATTATTTTCTATTTCATTAGGTATTACAGCTGGAATATTAGTTACAGGATTAATTTCACATACAGAAGGTGCAACCGAATCACTTTGTGCCGATTTCACATCGTCCACGATATTGGCAGCAGGAATCAGTGGAGAAAGGGAATTGATAGAAGCATCTACATTGTTTTCTACATTTTGTGTATCTACTAATGGTGCCATTGTTGATTCGGCGAACATAGTAAGGGAAGAGGGCGGGGGACTGGTTGGAAGAGGAGGTGGAGCCACCTCCGGACTTCCCACCGCCTCTGACTTCTCCTTTTCTACACAAACCTCAGCATCTGCAACAACGGCACATTTCTCTTCAATTGGTTCAGCAACTGTTTCAGAAACAACTTCCTCAATTTTTTGAACCTCTGGCTGTGGAACTTCATCAACTTTAGCTTCTTCTGCAACAGGTTCATCAATTTTTAAACCATTCATAGGTAAAGATTCAACTTCTGGTACAACTTTTTCTTCCAGTTTAGGTTCCTCAACTTTTTCTGAATTTTCAGCTATGTCCATTTTTTCATCGGCTTCTGGAATTTCAACAGCCTTAACTACTTCCGGTGTAGTTTCAACAGGACTAGGTTGTTCATCAACTGATGGTGAATCACCGTTTTGTCGGACTTCTTCTTTTGGTGTTTCAGGAGCACTGCTTCCATTTGTCAAAGGTTCAGTTACAGGTGTTTCGGGTTCTTTATCATTTGTCTTTTCAGAATCTTCATTTTTCGCTACCTCCTTTTCTGAAGAAACTACTTCTGATTTAACAGCAACAGCTTCCTCAATAACCGCACCATCACCAACCTGAAAATAAAAAATAAAAATTATGTAGTATATTGTCTTTCATTTATCTTGATGTTTTTTAGTATGGTGTAAATATAACAAGAAAAGAAATTCAAAAGCAAACACATTTTTTTCATAAAATGCATAAATTACATAATTTAACTAAAAAATATAATAAATACTATTAGACATTTAAGAACGCTTGGAGTGAATTATCACAAAAAAAAAACGGTGCTCTAGTAATTTTTCAGTAAAATATAATTATTCCATAATAAAATTAATAATATCTCAATGATACTGGATAAATGAATAAGGAATATTGCTATATAAATTACAAGCATAATAGAAACCTCATGGAATTATTACACAATTGACAATAATTCAACTAATAAGCACTCAATAATGAAAAACTATTTTTTTTCTCAATAAATTTACAGTGACACATTTTTCAACTGATATCACAGAAACTAAAACTAAAAATATGATTCGGAATTGATGATTTCAAAAAATAAATAGCGATAGGTAACTAATAAATTTGTATTAAAATATTGTGGTGTATTTTGTTAAATTTTTCAATCAATTATTTATGGTGATACTGTTTTTTTCGTTATATTTTTTTTATAATTCACAATTTTTCATGTTCACAGATCATATAATTTTTTTTCACATGTAAAATATAATATTTATGTGTGTACCTCAATGGAACTCATTTCTTCAAATTGGAAAAAGAAAAACAGAATATCGAAATATCAAAACGAGGGAAACTATCTTGAAAACAACTAAAAAACAAAACAGGTACAGAGCAAAAGCGATTAATGTGTATTCGCGATCGTGCGACTACGCGATTACTACCAACACTGAGCACTGCACCGTATGCAGACTACAATTTATATAGATTTTTGACGCGGATTTATTTTCGCATTTTTAATCAATCAAATACTTTTATCCATAGAGACGCGACGCAGTTGGTCAATAGGCGAGTGGATATAGGATTACAGTCAATGCGATCGAGAATGTCACACGTCTATAATGTCGATACGCACCACCGCCCTCAACTGATATACAATCAAAGAAGCGATGACAAAAATATACGAATATGACGATTAAAATACAAATTGCCGTTGCGTCGCCGAACGTTCGAACCAAGTACAAGAGATATCCATAAAATTCAAAACGATCGAGAGAGTCGAATTGGCGGTGAATAATCTCATGCGCGTCGCCAAACCAGACTGGTGCTTCCTGCCGAAGTCGGGACCCTGGCAGCCCCTACGCTAACCGTGCCCACACTTTCTTCCGCGGCACTGGCTGCACCCAAACGATACCTTTCTACGCCCAACTGCAATAACGAATCATTATTGCCCACGGACATTCCACACTCTAATGACGACGTTTATTTTTCATTCCTGTCGGTGTGCAAGTCTTAAATGACTTATGGTGACAGCAAGGTCCTTTCTAAATATAAAACTATTCAAATGTCTGGTTTATAGAAAACATAACACAATCCGCCTACAGAATAAATTTCAATCGATCGAAAAAAAAACGATGTTATGCATTTGTCCAATACCATTTGATTTCAATTTCCTCTTTTTCCTCATTGCTTAGGTTTAATCTTTTATATACCTCCATACAGTATATCGTTTTATCGTATAACGTTATGAAATTTCATTAATATGTTTAAGGAAACTGTCAAAATCCAAAATGATATTAATACCATCTCCTCACAAGCCGTATGATTCGCTCATTTTGTCATCATCTTAAGACCCTTGAAACATTCAAAAGACAAAGAAAAAATAAAACTTATATTTGCGCAGCAATAACTGTCAAAACATGACCAATAAAAAGACACGCGTTATTAAAATAACAATTATTAAAATAATTTAAACTAGTTGTATGCAACACATGAGATCCAACTGTGTATAGCGATAGTATGTATAGTTGAAGAATAAGTACCAAACTATAAACCCATAAATCCAAGTTATTGAATATTTTAAGATATTTTGTTTTCTATACAACATATGTAGGTATGTATGTCAAGATAGGATAGTATGGAGGTCAGTCCTTTTTTCCTACCCAGATTATGAAAACAGCATGATGGTATCTATGTATGTAGCAATGTCATCACTAAATTCAATTTTTATAAAACTTGTTAAAAAAAGTTTGAGATGTTAGGTACTACTACAATGTTGATATATTTTTATAGAAAATTAAATGATCTAGTTGGGGTGTTTTGGCAGTTTACGATATTTTTAAAAACTTTGGAAATATAGACGGTTAAACATTTATTTATTTATTTATACATCTTGTACATAATATAAACAAATATAATTGTACACTGGCGGGCAGGATTTTTATTTTGAAAAAAAAAAAACAAATTTGAGATTTTGTATTTCTCTATAAATAAAGTAAAAACTCAAAAGTTGATAACCCTTGACTGAAACAAAAATTCAAAATTCTGAGTATAAAAGTTTTGTAGGCTTATATATATATATATATATATCTATACATTCTAAAATTTTGGGTTCTGTGAATTGAGCGGATCAAAGTTATAAGGGGTGGGGGGGGGGGGGGACAGACACATTTAGGCTGTGTTTCTCGAACAAAGATTAAAGTAAAACTATAGTTAAAATACTTTGATTTCATAAAATTGTTCAATACTTTAGGTTGTTTCGTTGAAATCTAATGCCGTTAAACAACGAAATTTTGAACAATTTTATGAAATCAAAGTATTTTAACTATACTATTACCGATACTTTTGTTGAGACAACCCAGCTGTTCTACTCGGAATTCTGAGTAAATCCATATAACATATATGCTGCAAAGCCTCTAAGTTGGACTTCAACGTTGGAAAAACCGTGCAAAAAATAGAACCTGCATACAAATCTCGCGTATCTTGGCTTGATAGTTTGTTGATATTTTAAGATAATAAAATTCTCTTGAACAAAACGACAGTTGGATAATATAACATAATAAATAAATACAAATAACCCATACAATTCGATACATGAGTTCTATAAGGAATCAACTAAAAAAAATGCAATTTGAGATAATGACGTTTTAAAATTTTGTGTTTATTCAGTAACAGTTTATCAAGTAGTGATTCGCATTATATATTTAAAATTATATTAAACAGACTTGAAGTTTATTCTTGTTTCATAAAACATCAACATTTTACTGTTTTTTATATATATGAATAGTAAAAAAATATACATTTCAACAGCTGTCGTACTTATTTCCATAAACAATTCATATTCAATGGCCACATTTACTTCAATAAGGAAGTAACTCAAATGTTTCCTTATTAAAATGGTTTTGACTGTCTATTGTAGCAAAAAGATGCGTCTTTGGAAACAAAAGCGGCCTTCGTAGCTCAGTTGGTTGGACATCTGACTGCTGATCCAAAGGTTCCGGGTTCGATTCCCGGTGGAGGCACAGTTTTTAATTTTGTGTTTTCAGTCTGGATCTGTGAGACAATTAATATCGTAAGTCTCCATAATGTGGCAACTTATTATTGGGTGCATGTTAAATAAATATTTGACATGGTACCGGTTAGTTGCCCGAGAAGAAATATTAAAAAAAGCGTCTTTGACTGGGATTAGGAAATAGAGGTGCAAATGATATAGGGAGTTGCATAAATATTTTGTAGTGGGTCATGGCCAAAACGAGAATGACAGTATTCACGCTACTATCGAGCGTGAGAAAACGAGTGTCCTAAAGAGTGAGGACAACATTATCGCTGTTCCCTGCCAATGGACATCTACAATGCAATCTGCAAAAAAAGGGAAGAGGATATTCAGTAAAGGAAATAGCCAATGAAGATTTCATTGATCTAAATTAAATATGCTCACACATTGGAAAGACTTTTAAGATTAACACAAAAAATGAAAAGGTTAATCGGAATTAGGTTAGGATTAATAATTTTCAGAGGAGCACAACATTCAAAATCCTTTATATTTTTTATGGTGTGCAGGATTTTAAAACAATCGACGTAGGTTATAAGATGAGGGGCAACCGTCAAATACCAGTGATTTCAAAAGCATATTTCTGCTGCTAAGGATTTGATTTCGCTATGCGAAAGCTTTATCATTCCTAAGGTTCATTGGCAGTTTTACCATAATTTTAATTCGGACGAATATGAATTTGATCGGGTTGACGCAATTGGATCATCTGACGAAAACGAATGCGCTGTTTTTTATCACAAATGAATTTTTACCTCTTTTTTATAACCCTTTATTTTTTATAATCTTTAATTCAATGCATAATAATTCGATGTAGTTTTTCTTTGATTATTCCATTTTTCAAACAATGGTTATACGGGATGACTGCCTGAAGTTAGAAATGAATTTTATATTTATTAATTGACAAAGGAATCTAGGTGGTAGGCATGTACATGGAAAAGAGAAATCCTTCTATCTTTCAACCTTTTCTTTTACCTTATTTAATATGAGGCTGTATTATTTAATTCAACATTTAACAAATGTTTTGATTAATCGTATAAAAAATACAATGCGAACAATACAAAATGAAGGAAAACTAATACCTAATTCAAATTTGTTGTTTTAAGGGTCAGAATAATAATAATAGTAGTAGTAGTTATCCTTAGGTTTATCCTCCAAAGGCTCCCAAGCAGAGCACTCGGAGTCGTCATTGATTATAATAGAGTGGAATGACATGTTTGAATGTGAATAAAACAAGACAAGACAAATGTGTTGTGTGGTCTATCATCTCTATCTACCTATGCAGGGAAACGCAGTGATAAGTTGATTCCTTATTTTAATTATTGCTAAAAGTTTTAATTGTTTCCTAACAGAATCAGTAGAAGTATATTTTTATTAACCTGACTTTAATAATTCAATAGAGAAACAAGTCAGATGTTTCCCTATTGAACTAAAAATATTTGGTTTTCTAAATAATTCCATAAGGAATTTTTCGCTTTACTTAGGTAACCAAGCCAAATTAGTTTTGTTTCCTTATTGAATAATGAAGAGAAGAGTTTTCTTCATAAAATGGCATCAATAACTCAAAATCACATTTTTTTGATTTGATTCCTTATTGAACTCGTGTATCGAATTATAACTTATTCCATTCAAATATTTGATAGTACTTGATACCTTTATATACAAGGTATAAGATTTTCCTTATTACCAAGTTCGTCTCTGGAAAAACAATCCTGAACTCAACACTGGGCAACAAGGTAAGTCGATGGATTTATTGGAGTATGAATTCACGCCCCGCTGATTCCTATTAATCCTTGCGTTCGTCAATGTTAGGAAACTTATTAGTTTATATACACATACATATTATATGCGTATCGATTATAAATACAAGGAACGGGTACATGTAAAAAAAACAAACAAAATAATGATGTACTACATGTATCTATAGGTACTATTTCATTACTAGGGGTGGTGATGCTTTGTGGCTAATAATTGCCTATAAATCTATCCTATATTTCGATCGGATCTTGAGCTTAGTGCAAATACGAACCGTGATTTTACGAGTGCACGTATAAATTAACGAAAAATATGAATTAATTGGAAAATCGAACCCATTGTCCTTATAATTGAGAAGTAATGAAGCTAGGGAATTATTAAAGATACTGAGTATACAAAATGGAGGAGTGCAAACGATCACACGACCTTAACAATAAAACAAATTCAATCGAATTACTTGGAATGCATTGTACAATCAAAGACATATCCGATTACTCACAACACAAGCGTCCAAAAAGAGATAATGAAATTCAATTATTACATATTTAGTTTCATGGCGAGGAATGTATATTATCAATAGTATAGAATGACTCGTCTTAAATAAAGTATGTAGGCATGACATGTACCAGCATATTTCACTAAGGTCACAAAACGGATCATTGAGATACCTATTATTCAAAATCCATCGACAAATTGACACATAATTGGTGAATAATAGCTTTTTGTGTATTAATATGTACATAAAAAAAACCTTTTTAATCACATAAGTATGTAGGGCAGAGCGGGGTCACCTGAGCCACTGGGTCAAATGAACCACCAGTACTAGAGCTCCTACGTGCATGATAGATACAAACCGAAAATGTTGGATGGTGCAGGAGGGCGAAAAAACTCAACTGCTGTTAGTTTAGCAGCCCGCCAGCTTTCCATTTGAGTGCACTGATGTAATTTTTGTTTTTTCGTGCTAAAAGTAAAAAATCTTATTCGTTGTATTTTTTGTTTTAAAAAATCGTCTTTGGTGTTACGGCAATTAAGTAAGTATATTTTGTTTTCAAAATATAGTGCATTTGAAATTGTTATATCAAAATTATACTACACTTAATAGTTTTTGAGTAATTCGACATAGTTTATATAATTAGGGAATGGGGTCACATTTGAACATGGTTCAATCAATTATTTTTGCTTGATATTAGGTGATATTTTTTATGTTATGTAATCAAATTTTACCCTTAAAAACACAATTCTAGTCAACGTACATTGAAATTCAGGTGTTTGTAACTCAAACTACTTGTATATACCATAATAATATATTTTTTATATTTATCATTTTGGTATGCGTTACCAAACAGAGAAAAACAGAGCTGCTCACCAAATAACAAATGAAACATGCAGCAGAAGAAGTTATTAATGGAAAAAAGTATCAGGAAAGCAGCAAAGATAACAAAATAGACAGGACCATGCTTTTGAGGTATGTTCAGACAGCCTCACAGGAGAAGAGAGGCCGTGATTGTAATAAATGGGCTCATGTTAAGTGCACCTCTGGTGGAGGGATATATTTTGTCTGTAAAAATTGTTAAAGTGACTAATCTAGGTCACTATTATTATAATTAGTGTGTCTGGTATCTATGAATGCTGTAAGAATAAAAAATATATTGTTTATTTTATGTTTCAAAACATTTTATATGTAACCTATATGGATTCTTTTATTCTGACTAAATGTTAGAAAATATTTATTAAAGCTACAAGAAAAACATATATGAAGTATTTCTATGTTTGTACCTTTTTTAAATGATGTTTTAAGTAAAAAAAAGTTTTAACTATCTGTTTCTAGTAACAATAAAAGTTGCTAAGCCCATAGGCTCAATAGGCCCCGTAGGGTGACTCACTTGACCCCACCCATGGTTCAAGTTAGCCATCTGACTTTTTTGTTAGTAATGTAAATTTAGTCATGTAAATAACTTAATTTTTATTTTTTTATATAAAACTATGTAGCCAAATAAATGAGTTAACAGTTTAAGAAGATATTATTTCTTATTTTTCAATATACAAGAAACCGCACTATTTTTGCAAAATCATGTTCATTTGACCCCGCTCTGCCCTACTGTCATAAACGTGAAACTCAATACGAAGGATAAATGATATATAAACATTAGAAACAAAATGAAAAACTGAGCTGGACTAAGGTAATGTTATGACGATTAATATTAATTTATTACTTTAGATAATTTGGTTGTGTAATTACATAAATGTCTAGGGAAACAAAATTGAATATTAATTTATTATGATATAATTTGGTTGTGTAATTACATAAATGTCTAGGGAAACAAAATTGAATTGAATCAATGTTTTCAACAACAAATTTCAAATGTCATAATTTGAACTTTGTTAAAGAAATTACTACTAAGAGACATGACATGTATCCTGTGAGTATTTTCTATTCAGCAATCTAAGTATGAATATCTCGAGACACTGACACTGACCAATTAATGTTAATTAAATTAGGTAAGTAATTATATAAGTAACCCCGGAAGATTAGAAATAATGTCTCGGTGATGTAAGGATTTTTTAAAAAAAGATGACACGTTAAGTGGATAACGATTACCCGAAAATTACATTTGGGAACTACGCATTAAAATCTTGGCAACGAAAGACAGGATATTTACTAACGTCGTGTGTTTACATTCATTAAGCTATCGCCTGGAAATAAATGTCCTTGAATATGTGTTTATTTGAGATAAATCACATTGCTTTGTATATTCCCACTGGAATATTTAAATAGCAATAAAAAAAACAGATCACCGAACACAAAAAATTTAAGTCATGTATAGATTCAACGATATGACGAAGGTCTAGATATTTTTTTAGAGTGCCAAAAATTTTGTCATTTCAGTTTTTCAATGTCATTTTTTTGCTTTGAATAGTTTGTTATACAAAAATGTATACAAAATCAAGAGACCGACATGAAAAACCATTCATGTGAATGCAAAAGTCCTTAAAATGTTCGGCAATTATAAATAAAAATACTTTATCATTTGAAATTTAAAAATACATAAATATCTTGGAACGGTTCGTAATACGTAAGATATTAAATAATGCCTTTTAGTTAAAATCAACAAATTTTGTATCTACGAGATGCATTTTCAAACAAAACGTACTTTGATTTACAATAAAATCAAAACACTAAGATGAAAGCTAAACGCCAAGAACGCATAAACAAAATCAACAGAAAGCTTTTGTGTTGTATGTAGTTCGTATATAGCTCGTGTGAATATAATATTTTTCGATATCTGCCTGCATAATATTAAGGTAGGTAGAAATATTTAATAAGCAGACCGGATCTATTATTAATTATTTGTACTAACATAAAAAATAATAAAATGTAGATTTTAATTTTATTAAGCTTTGGTAGAAGAATATACCAACCAATGACAAAATGATCGACCCTGAATTCGTACACAAGACAAAAAACAATTTTGTCGATTTGATTGATAGTAAGTAGCTCAGAGGATGGTCTATTGACAATGAAAACATTAAATATTGTCAACAGTATTATCTGTTGAATGTCAAACTGAATAATGATACAACAATAAAACTAGGCATACAATATAATATCATGCAGTATTTTATTGAAAATTTTGATAGCATATCAAATTTACAATACATTTCTGTTGGGTTTCCAAACAAAGAGATAAAAATCTCGCAAACATCCCGAATTTATATAACAAGGATTCGTGGATTTTAGAAATCACATTAGTAGTATTCCTCGTTAATACTCGAAAACAGTATCTTGGTAAGCTATGTGTTTCTGGTGAATGGTTCAACCTAAAACATCCACCGATTAATATCAAATAATGAGATATACCCAAAAATATCGGTGAATACCCTGTAATATAAACATCTGTCGACGTTGTCTCGGGATGAAATAAGCGGCTGGAACCAGACTGCGCAACGTAAATAACGATATACCTAACATACATACCAATGTATGAACACCCGTATTATACAATATGGCAGTGTGACGGGAGTGTGATAGGTCACAAGCAATTCTCAAACCAACCACGAGCCCATATGGATATAATCATTATTTTAATCTGATCTATTTTCCGTCAATTCAAAACGAATGTTGTTTGTGGAGGCAAGGGTAAAAATCACAAGGCAAAGAAAGTACCACCAGAGAAATCTCTGGCCAACGTAATTTAGCGTTTCTCGAACATTTTATACCTCACTGAATTGACTGGATAATTATTTTCAAAATGTGAAATACACATCATTTCTACAGGTATTTCCATTTACCGATGACTGTTTTGACTCATCATTGTATTGAACACATATTTCACAATTGTTTTATAAAATTATTTAAAAAAAAAAAACTACTATTGGTGGAAGAAGATGGAGAGAAGCATAGCAAACACAATAAATTATGATAGGTATAGTAGTTAAAGGCAAGCATCTTGAAAAATTACATGGGTAGACCCTCCACCGTCCACCACTCCGCCGAAAATGATTTGGCGATATCTACACGTGTCTTGTTAAAAAATGCATCTGTCACAAGTTTATTAGTGAAGATACATCATAAATTTAATTGGACTCGTTAAATTATTATTATAAAAAATCATTTAAACAATTTGTTATGTTTTTATTACGAATTTATTTTGATGCAATATGAGTGAATCGGTTCGAAGAATTTCTTTAAAATGAATTGACAATGTTGACGTTGTCTAATAATACACCACTGCGATTTTTTATAGCATATACGAGGGTTGATATCTTCCGAATTGAATTCCGAATTCCTTGGTATAATTAGTTGCAAATCAACATTGTGAAAACACTGATATTGAAGAGTAGAAGAGAAAGGATTATGTACATTAGTCACATCAAAGTAAAATATCGATGGGCAATCAGTCGTTGGCCAAAAAACGGCAATGATCAATACTGATTGTACCTATAATTTCAATCTAAAAGCAATATTAACATTCGATCCATGAGAAAACCCTACATCCAACAATGATAAGATCTTCACAGTAGGGTGAATTTTAAACGAAAAACCGAGTAGTGATGTGTTTGGAATAGATAAGTGTTTCGATTTTGGAAATTTTGTCATCCTTACACTCTCAATGGAATGACATGGTGTATTTCACACAATAATAATGTTTCATATCACGTGATCACATAAAGAAATATTAACGCACTTTATATACGCGCATAAAACTTTATGAACATATATAAAACTAACATAGAATCAATTTTATAACAACTTAATTTTATTTATCTAAAGATAAGAAAATTGATCTTCATAAAAAGAAAATTAGTGTTAAAATTGCAGCTTTTTATTGATAGATTTGTTATCTTAAATAAATTGTTTTTAGTATGTAGAATACCTACGTTGAAAATATATAATAAATTATCTTTTGAGGATTTTCTAGAAACAACTTACTATAGTCTATCTTATTGAGTAGGTATATCCAACAATAAAAAAATATTTGAATATATTATACAAACACACATTACACAATTAATATTAAATGCATCGAATATACACTCACATAAAACGATTATCAATTTAAGATCCTTTGTGGATAATTGAAGTTAAATGAGAAAATCATTCACCATTATAACATCGCATATTGGTATTAATAGAATATCTAACAATTGACCTATGAGACTAGAGTATCATTTATATATAACGCAGTTAATATTGATTCAGAATGATTTTTTTTTATAAAAAAATAGACATTAAAAATAACATAAAAATATCAATGCAACGATTTTTTTTCTAAATAAATTACCGACATACATTAACCGGGAAATAGAGCTATAATGTCAGAATTATTGCGATATACGTACATACTGATTAATATTCATTTGCAAAAATAAATTATTATGACCACGGACACTTTTTATATTGAAATCGAAAGAAAAAACATCTAAATTCTAAATAAATTTAAAATTTTCTTTGCCAGTGGGTTTAGATCAAAAGTATTAAAATCTGATATACTTTTGTGACAGTTGATGGTCATACATACTAATGTGATCTGGAAAATGCGAACACGAAAATATTCTCAAGGTCGGAACATCGACGCGTGGAACGGCGCAGTTTCATCTATTCAATGGAAGATAATATACTTAGGTACTGCAATTCCTTACTAATATTCATTAGTTGAATTGCATATAGACTTATAGATGCCCTGGCGTATTTTTATTTTATAACAATAGACAGCAAAATTGTATGCGATAAATTACTTTAAACAATTTACTTAAAGCGAAAGAAACGACTTGACTACAAGTTAGTGGTAGGATCCTGTTGGAAATTAAATATGCTTTGAAAGGCCATTTGATATTAATATGAACTATCCTGGAATATGGTGATAGTGCCTAAATAATACATAAATGCAGCGTCGTATCGCATATTTGGCAGCCAAGACCGGAAGAAATGCTTTTATGTCGTGAAGTGTTTTAGCGGTAGAAACGTGAAAGGTGTGGTACACTGCGACTATATATGCCACGTGGATAGACTGACTGACTATATTAAAACATTTATTGTGTTTACACCACGTGTATGTAATAGGAACATTAACTAACTCGGGGGTGCGGAGGTAAATATCGATTTATTATTATAACTTGTAAAAGGTTTGGTCCCGTGACAACGTCCATTGTTCGATTCACTGATATATTACAAAATATTTTTTTGTTGTTCATTGTTATACTTCAAAATAAATAATAGGAGATAGTTAGGTTTCAAATAAAACATATTATAAGAGAATTGAAAAGTAATATTCATCAATTCTTTGGTATATTCTCTGAAAAACATCACAACATGTTTTTTTATAATGCGCTTTTAACGGATATTTTTATCAAATGATAAAAATACAAGGCCTCAGAAAGAAGCTTAACATACCCAATGATCTATCCCTTATCACTTACCGAGTTTAAGATAAAATGAATATTTTACTTCTTGTGACGGAGGTTGGCGACCGACTCACCAAAATCATCACGATTTTACGCCAACCTAATTAATGACGCTGCATCCAAAATCCCAAACCACTGCCTGAGAATTTTAAGACACACTATTCTTTAACGCCCCATACACCGTCTTCCCTCTATCTTTCTCTCCACTATAAGTTGTAGAAGGGAATATTAATCTACAAGGAATATGAAGCAAAAGTACTGGGCTTTGCGTCTTATGACAGTGGTCAGCAACCCACTCTATTTCTCTATCAATTTCCATTGCTCCATTAGCTATTTTACTTTTTTTATATACATTTTTTTATATAAGTATAATTTTCGAGCTTCCGGTTGCGCAGAGCGCAAATTTGTGTCTTTTTGCTTCGTTGATTTACGTGCAAATCGCCTCCATTCCCGGTTAAAAGTTCAAGATGTTTGGCTACAACTATATGCAATTTTTCACATCGATATAACAGACTATAATATTATAATATGAAGTCAATCAGACCTATAGATTGGGCTGTAGGTACAGAGGAAACAAAAAGGATACGGCGTACGCCATATATACAAACAAATCACGACGAAAATCATAGTGTGCACTTTCTATATAATATCTGTTGAGAAATTAATGTTGAAAAAATACGCTTAAAAATTGTGAAATTATGACTCTCCACTATTCCATAGCAAAGGAGAGTAAAATAGCAAGTTGCAGTGTACCTACATATATGTACTTACAATCCAAAATGATTTCAATTCAAATAAACCTCACCAAAATCATCACGATTTTACGCCAACCTAATTAATGACGCTGCATCCAAAATCCCAAACCACTGCCTGAGAATTTTAAGACACACTATTCTTTAACGCCCCATACGCCGTCTTCCCTCTGTCTTTCTCTCCACTATAAGTTGTAGAAGGGAATATTAATCTACAAGGAATATGAAGCAAAAGTACTGGGCTTTGCGTCTTATGACAGTGGTCAGCAACCCACTCTATTTCTCTATCAATTTCCATTGCTCCATTAGGTATATTTCACTTTTTGAAATTTTTAGTCTATTTAGATATTTCAAGAAATTTATTCTAAGAGTAAATACTTGTATTTATTTTAATTAAACCCATCACAAATTTATCAAAATACGATCGACTTAGTACTAAATATTTATTTTTAAAATATATACCTACCATGGAATTATGAGTTACTCACTATTATGGATGAATGAAATAAATAAGTTAAATTTTGACCATGTCACGTCGCTCATCCAATAGTTACAGAGCCAAAGCAAAAGCATATACGCTGAATGTACACCCGTTTAAAGAAACAGCACCAGGAACTAGTTTCTTTGTACACGACCCTCAGTAGGTGGTGTGCATTTAGGAAATGACATAACACACTCGACCTACGATGGCTTTAACAGCAAGGGTGTCGTCGAATATTCGCGGCTCCACAGACAATTAGTTTTGACGACACGGTGAAGGTACAGTACATTTATCTGGTGCTGGTAAAGCACGCGTCGCGAACCATGGCGTTGCCCAAATGGTGGTCGCACTGTGTGTTTCTCCTTCGGGCCGTATGCATCAGAGCTTGACCAAATTTGATGGGGAGCCGCCCATTCTACAAATAACACCAAAACACTCGTTTCGTTTTTGCTTATTACGTTTATATAATCATTTTCATTCATCAAAAACGCACTACGAACACATTACTACACAGTAATTAATTAGAACTGTAGCAGTTTTTCAGATTACCGAGTAATTAAAAAGGGGTAAAATAAGTTAATTGAATCTGTATAATAGATATTTATTAACACAAACAACGCAAACATTTAATCCTTAATTGGCTAGACAGACAGAACTGGAATTCTAATATTCATATCGTAGGAGACTCATACTGGTTGTTCATCAGATTTTTGAAAATCCCGTTTACAACCGATACATATACAAAACTTCAATCGGAAGATGTTATTAAGAGTTACGTAGACAAATTAAAAATGTGAATCTACAAAATATTGTGCAAGATGAAAGTTTTAACAAAATGTAGGAGCGATGAATAGGACAGGACACGTTGACCGGATACTCCGGGCTCATTTGCAATTATTATTTTATTCCGACTTCTGCCGATGACCAGCAATAACCCGAATATTCCGATGCCTTCAATACTTCCGTTCCTATATGGAAAATCACATGAACCGATGTCCATTCTTACAATACCACAGTTAAAAATAACTCAATTCACTTTCTTGTATCAATTATAATTAACACACGATAGTATTCATCTAATTATATCTCATCCAAAAAAAGCCTACACAGTAATTATTGGCCATAAACTTATTTACACGGGTACAATATAAAATAAACATTTAACTGACCATAGAAATAAATTAAATTAAGTTTCGTATTTTTGAAGTATTCAATGTGAAATAATTAAACAGTTAATGGCTTGATGAATTTAGGTACCGGATAATAATACACCTATTAAATATAAGCAGGGTCCGTTTCATATATAATTATTACTCACCAATTATGAGGATAAAATTACTAAATTTACTAAGTACAACATAATTCGGAGAAAATATTAAAGGGTTTAAGAGAATCTTGTAGAAGGAATTATTTTTGAAATCATAACAATTACAACATCGAAAACAGAAAGAGGAATTTAGAATTGTTTCAAAAAAAAATTATTTATTTTTTTGTACATAATATAAACAAATATAATGCACAGTTATGACCCATTCGCGAAACACGAACTCATAAAGGGAAAATTTGTTTAAAGGAATTTAGAATTGTTTCAAAACAGTTATAATGAAACACCCATTCATGAAACACGAATTTACAAAGGGAAAATTTGTTTTTCCACTCACAGTAAGTTTTTACATGTATGAAAAGGGTAATAATTATTATTTAAGCAATAACTAAATGAATATTCCGACATTATCAAACTTAAGTTGAATGTATTTATGTTCACACTTACTATTCCTATTACCATACACGCCACTGTCATTTTAATTTACCTGCTGTATTTTAATTGCTATCGACTGACAGAAATATCCAACGGGCATTAAGTCTTTCACATTGTGTTACACTTTATTACACAATAAAACTTTATTATTTTATCGTAATTTCTGATATCAAGATACAACCATATGAAGTCGTTATTAATTCCCTTCACACTAACATCGTCGAATTCGTCGAAGCTTGCCCAAAAATGAGACAAAAACATAAATAAATGCATTCGTCGTGTCTCTGCTTGATTACTGCAATGGCATTTGTGCTGAATTGTGCCTATGTATCAGATCGATAGACTACAGGTGGTATTTAATGCAGTAGCAAGGCTCATTTACATTGCAGAAAAACGATGTAACATAACATCAATACTAAACGAAATACACTGGTTGAAGTGTCCAGAGGGAGTTGATTACAAAATTTGTTTTACGGTGTTTAATGCTTTGAATAAACTGCCACCACAATACATTCGAGAGCTATCAGAGAAACGACCTATCTGGGAGGCATCTCACACTCGGGTCTTCTGGATCACAGAGTAACAACTCCCTAAAGGAGTTGGACAGAGCCAGCAAAGCAGCTTACTATGACTTTATGCTTTAGTTTGAGTGGTCCTATAAAGTGGAATATATTACCTCCAGATGTTCGCAGTGCACAAAGCAAGAGTACTTTCTCAAAAGGACTGAAAAAAACAGTTTTATTTCGTAGAGCAACATTGGACAGAATATAAGCGCCCTTAGAATGATCTTGAATCATCATCATTATTTTTATTAACACTCGTTCAGCGTACACCTGAAATTTCACTTCTTCCGCGAGTCTTATAAAAACCGGAACCAGCAATCTATTTAAAACGTCCTTCAGGTGAAGTTATCACAAAAACGGCGCTATACAAGTAATCTCAGTTTATTATTATTAGAGGAAATAGTAGTTTTGTAGATTATTCCTTAGCAATAAATAAATTACAATTACAATGAATGTAACGATTTAACAACGAGATTTCTTTCAAATAAAAAATTGTAGGAACCATATTATACCCTTGTCACTGATTACTTACATAATTTTTTTCTTTTGATCACGAATATCATTCGAGAAGAAATAACTTGTCTCAATGTGATTGATATATTTCAGTGATTTAAAGCGTATGATCGAAATATAATTTCACGTTTAGGATGACATGCAGATATTTTTGTAATATTACGTCTTCTCTTAACGTCATCGTCTATATAAAGCAGGGTTTTCCAAACTTTTCCCATCGCGAAAACGTTTAAACATTTTTTACCTTTTAATGAATTCGATACACGTCACGGTCGTTACCGTTGCCCTGGAGATAAAAGCAATGCACCTGTGTAATGTATAGGTGAAAAAAAAACGCAATTTTGTGTTGAACACACAAATGACAATATTTTATAGTTATATATTCAGTTTTGACTTATTCACGGAACACATGGTGACCGTTTGCGTAACACAGATTGAAAAACGCCGATTTCTATTGAATGCTTCGTAATCTCCACAAACGCAATTTGCAAACACAAGAAGTCAATTTTTAACTTTTGTGTACTGTTGAATAAAAGCCAAGAACATCACAGTAATGTAGGTGAAAGAAATATGAAATAGACGCAATACATGAATTGATCGGAGACGCAATGGTCTATTTGAATCAATAATTAAATCATCTTAATAGCACCTAGCATCCGACATTGCCTTTAATTTACGATAATGATGCGTTACTTTGGCAGGAAAAAACGTAACACATCTCAAAACTATACGTCAATAATAATTTACAAATAATTCTTCGAGTGAATGACTAGATCTTAAAATACACCACAGCTCACGTTATCAAGATCGGAGGGGCTGTCAAAGTTGACATTAAACGAGAAAATTTTATTACAAAAAATAAGTAGTATAATTTTCGCCAAACATCTTCCAAACGAGCTTCCGGTTGCGCAGAGCGCAAATTTTAGTCTTTTTGCTTCGTTGGTTTACGTGCAAATCGCCCCTCTTCTCGGCTAAAAGTTCAAGTTATTTGGCGACAACTATATAAAAAATTTTCTTCGTGAAAGTTTGGCAATACCTAAATGCACTTTTTTGAAGTACATTTCTATTAGATTCTTGAACAAATATAAGGTTCCTAGAGGACCATTTTTTTTAAATACAACCTATACATAAAAACATTGTCACAAATTTCATAGTATGCACTTTCTACACGTTGAGACACCCGTTGAGAAATTGATGTAGAAAAAGTGCGAATTAAATGAGACAATAGAAGAATGCGGTGCTCAATTCTCACTGCCTACCCCTTGAGGGAGATATTAGTGGAGAGTAAAAAAATAGTGAATTAAAAATTGCCTATAGACATACAATATCAATATTAAGTTGATCACTCAATTTTCCCATACAGAAGCTATTTTACTTATTTTATATACATTTTTTTATAAAGGTATAATTTTCGAGCTTCCGGTTGCGCAGAGCGCAAATTTGTGTCTTTTTGCTTCGTTGATTTACGTGCAAATCGCCTCCATTCCCGGTTAAAAGTTCAAGATGTTTGGCTACAACTATATGCAATTTTTTCACATCGATATAACAGACTATAATATTATAATATGAAGTCAATCAGACATATAGATTGGGCTGTAGGTACAGAGGAAACAAAAAGGATACGGCGTACGCCATATATACAAACAAATCACGAGGAAAATCATAGTGTGCACTTTCTATATAATATCTGTTGAGAAATTAATGTTGAAAAAATACGCTTAAAAATTGTGAAATTATGACTCTCCACTATTCCATAGCAAAGGAGAGTAAAATAGCAAGTTGCAGTGTACCTACATATATGTACTTACAATCCAAAATGATTTCAATTCAAATAAACCTATTCGAAAACTCAATATCGCAACTGTGGGGTACCACAAGAAATAGATTACATTGCGGTAGCATAAAAATAAGTTCTATTTGGAATTATTCTGATGCAGCAAGTCGTGAGTGGTGACAAAAAGAAAATAATGGAATATCTTATAATGTAATACATCTTTTACTACTAGCAACGACTTCAATAACGCAATAGAAATGTATAAAGTACATACGAATATATGTAATTGTCATCGGCCGAAGGAATATGTTATAAATAATCATTTAATCATTTAAACAAGTGATGAGATGTTAAATATATAAATAAACACTTCCTTGCACCTTTCGCAAGTGGCAATTTTATTTCCGAATGGAATTTTTCCCAACTAATGCTAATATTAATATCTACGATATAAGTAACTAAGTTAATGTTTTATCTTAGTGTACCTACCTAAGGTATTTTCTTATTTTTTATTTTCGCATATTATTTTATTGATGTACATATATATCGTGTTACAACTTTGCTATAACTTGCATATATCCAGTAGTCAAATGGCTATTGAAGAAATCGAATCTGAAATAATGCATCTTGACATTATCTTCTCAACTTTCTCCAATTCGTAGGAATGTCTAAGGAGGAGATAGTGAACCTTTTTTTTCTCGAAGTGTATCAAAAGATATACGCCGTTTAAAAAAGTGTATCACTTGAAAAATATAGAAAACAAGATAAAATAAAAATCAAATTACGAGTAAATTAGAAAAATGGACCCCACGATTTTCAATAATTACAATTAAGAGAGATGCTTGCCTGAAAATTGATCAATTATTGCTGATTTTTAATCGAACTATACGATTCGAACGAAATATAATTAAAGAACTATTTCCCTTTTCCACTTGGAGACGCGCTTGTCATCGTCAACCCTGATCTAGGCCATGAATTCAATTTACCAAAATAGTGTAGGTTAAGGCTGATAAATAGCATTTAATAATATTTCAAATGAAGTATGTAGGAATATACCTACAATAGGAAGTATTTTTATTGACAGAATAATTTTTGTAGTTTATAATTATGACTAAAACATGAATGCATTGGCTAAGAATGTTCCAACCGGAAACGCATAACATAAATATTTAAAAATCATCTTCGCATTATGTGGGGTTTTGAGGTTCGTTTGAAAAACAAAGGGTCATTCTTGTGTATTAATGGTATCTATAATAAACCACCAACAAAGTTGAGGCACAACTGCGAGCATACAAAATATTGGTTGAGAATACTAAATTATAGTGACTAAGATAATGTATTACGATAGCGAACGAAACGGAAATATAACTAATAGTTTGTATTGATAGATGAATAAATCCGCACCATATGTGCAGATATATGGGTAGGTAGGTATCTAGTATCTATATTGATGTTTTGGCAAATGTAAAAACGCCTTTAGAAATAACGCTATTTCCATAATATGTACACAAATATTTTCAAATTGATACGATCAGCTGCAACTAACCGTCAATATTTACGCTAGTCTAAATATATACACTACTCAAAAAACACAACAAAATTAGAGATAGATTTAAAAATATACACGAGGCTTACTCTATTGAATGTGTTTAAATATATAAGTACATACATAAATTGTCAGTAGTAAGTTAAGGCGGCACAGCACCCGAAACTACGCGATAATTCCAATTTAATGCATTGGAACAGTATCCAATGAAAGGATGATGCTTCGAGTTAGTATAAGATTGCGAAATATAGGAAGTTACTCGAGTGTCACTTTTTGAGACTCGAAAGTGCTAAATGATAAACTTCGAAGGTCAGACTTTTTAGTTTGTGATTCACCTTTTTTTAATAATACGGCATATTTTCTTAAGCATGCATTCCAAACGGTGGATTATTCTCAATAGTTGTTGTTAATTAAAGAATTCACAAAAACATTCATTACTAACGCGAGGTCGAAAACAACAAAGTTGCAAAATACACCTTTTAAAGTGTTTCGAAATAAAAAAAAATACTTCGAACAAGTATGAAAAGATCAATGTATCTGAAGCTACCTTGCAGTAAAGGTAACTAACTCGTGTATCTTTTGTCTACAAGAAATGTAACATACCGACACGTGCTTCAAACACGTGTAACTCTTCCGACATTGTGCGGTGCATTTTTATTTAGAAATAATCAATAGTTACTGGTAGCGAAAATGTATGAAATTTGGCGATATTGTATCCTTAAATGTTCTTTCACATGATTGTAAAAAGAAACATGAAACAAATATTTGAAAGTGAAAAATCATAATTAAGAAAGAAGCATTAAAATAGTGTTAGCTAGATATAATTTATTATTACGCTGAAGAGACGGTGAGGACAGACAGATCAGTATCAGAATTAACGCGAAGGGTGTAAAGGAAATAACATTGACCTCCAATTCCGTTGCCAGGAATAGCATGGGCCGCCTGCCTACCTCATCTCTCTCCCTTCTCTCTATCAGCGCCGAGAGGTGTGGTGTGGGTATCCATAACCAGTAGTCGCATTCACATACACTTAATCATTTCATTAGTTGTGATACGTACATACACGACGGAATATAAAAACAAATATATTTATAAGTATTTAATTAATTGTTTATTGAAGGTTTTACGTTCTGGAGCTGCAACAGTATTTATTTTCTTTTTAGGTCTGGGCATCGTGAATTAACATTGGGAGATATTGCAACATCCATCTTCGGGGTTTAGACAATAAACCGCAAACTCTGTATAATATGCCTTGAAGTTAAAGCTGCAATGCTTCAAGCCCGTTGGTCCATACCCTCTAAACCCAACTCTTGAACGGAATTAATATCCTAGAAGCCACGACATCGTAGACAACACACGTATATAATAAATAATTCGGGGCACCAAAATGTAAATAATAATTTACGTTTGTGATTATTTTGTGAAAATAAATAATCGGGTTCTCTCCCTTTTGTGAAATGGCAAAACGTGTGGGCTGTCAAGAGAGCCAACAAATTAAGCTTCATAAATCTGACGAAAGTTTGCGGGGGAGAGTTGCAGTTGCCGACCAGCTTATATTATTTAAGGAGACGTAGGTAGGTTATAATATGTTGTACTGGAGGACGAGGACGAGGACGACGGAGGGCGAGGATAGGCACGAGAGAGAGAGAGAGAAGTACCTACTTATTCAACCGATACCGGTTTTAGTCTGCCCATCAGAATTACACACCCGCATTTAACCAGCAGTTGAAAATTGTAATACAATCCCTAACTGACAGATGGCGAAGGTTAAGGGAAGAAATAATGGGTAGGTATCTATATTAATTACAACAATTAAACCATAAAATGAAGTCAATTTTAAATTGCACTGAAAAAAATATTATGACAACCGAACTGGCTACCTGCGTTTTAGTCAAACATATGTTTATCAGTAATAAAAGTTTGCCTATTAATGACTGTACTGTTTGGCTATGTACACAAAACATTTTGTTGCACATAAGCAAATGTTTTGTAGTCACTATAGTTCGGTTAATTATAACATGAAATTTTGTTACTATTAACAAAAAAATATTTTCAGTGTGCTAGGTATTAAAACATTCATAAGCACATAAACGATTTTTAGGTTAATCATCGCCTTGAATTGTTGATAGCACACGTTTGAATGTACGATTACTTGGTAAAACAATTGCACACAAATTACTTGATACATATACCTATATCTACTATATAGGTAAATACTGGAACATTAAAATTTTAAGTAAAATACGTACCTACATAAGTAAAGAAATATTAAGATAAAAATAAAGAAAGTAAATTCTTACTGGTATTTGTGACGATAGATGTGGAGCACATTGGACTGGTTGTCCCCACAGGTAGTAGAGCTTATTTTTCATCCACGCAAACATTTTGCACACAAGTTATATCACAGTCGGTACAGTACGAAAGCTCGGACGATATGGAAATGGTCGTGAACGCTGACACTACTTGGAAGGGTAATGGCGGTACATTGAGACAACTACGACGCCGACAGTCCGCAAAAGAAAGTCTCAAATGGCGGAAACAATAATATACAGTTTATGTACCTACAAATGCACTTCGTTCACGAGTTCATTCAGCTCAGAGGCGACTGCGCGGTACTCACTCGAGACAACGATAACCCGAGGGGCACTGAACAATAAACACAATAACGCCGAATATAAATATTTCAACAAACAATAATTATCGAAAAGAAAAAAGACGTCACTCAATAGGATGATGTCGTAAAGGAGACTCGTTGTCTAAAAATTCGCAAAAAGTAGACTGGCAATTTCTCCTTCAACTCACTCCTCATTAGAACGGTAGATAAGCTTTGCTGTGATTGCAGGGAATGTATAGTGACGACAAAAATAACACCCTGAAAAGCGTGACTAATGCATCGCTAAAATTTTCAATGACGGATACTTGGACGAAAATTATTTTTAAACGCATTCAATGACTACGAGACATATTTTTAAAGTCACAACATCGTCGACGAGCTTGAGTACATGCAAAACTACAAGGATCAACAAATTTAAATTTATGTACGAAATTACTTTCTTGCAAGATTATAACATTAACAAAGAGCATTTAAAGCAAGTAATTCATAACATTGTGTTTCAAAACTTACAAAGAATAATTTGTTTAATCTGAAAAAGAAACATTTTATACATGGTATAAGAAAACCTAGTTTCTAGTGAGTTTTGACAAACTCTCCGCTTTTTGAACGATTCCTTTTCGTAATGAGACTATAGTTCATTATTATTATTGTAATCATGGACTACCACAAAGTTACCGTCAAATCTATCAATCTTATCAACGAAATCAGTTTTACGAGACTTGATGCCGTACCTGTAAGGTTTAAGAATTCTTCGGATTTTATTTTGTTTGCCAGTTTTCTAGGTTCTATAAATGTGCCGATCAAACCCCATAAAGAGAACGGATGATGTTGGAAGAACAATAAACTTTTATTAATAAAACTTATTAAATGTCGTGACAAATTATCCCGTCCGCTTAGTGTACAAAATATGTTTTTTATTATGTACAAAAATATAAATAAATTAAATAACTAACGAAACCATCAATAGTCTACGCTACTGTATTCTGGATTCTTAAATATAAAACATCATTAGACATTTTACCTATCATTTAAATTAAATGGAAACAATGACAATTTTCTACATAAACATATTAACCTATGACATGTTTTGACTAATCACTTTGGACATGCTATAGACTCGTGCATACAGTTTATATACGCATTATAATTTTAGTATGGTATCTACTGTAAATTAATTAATTATGGTTTATTGACATGACACTGAAGTATGAGTATTACGGACGCGAATATATAATTAATATTTGATAATGTTCATATTAATACATTAGAAAATAAGAAGAAATGCGCATTAAAAATAGAACAATGCATTGTGTAGGTATATCATTTCGAAGAGAAAAAATGTACAACCATCAATATATTATAATAGGTACATCACATTCCATACATATTAAATTTATAAATAATTGACCAGCAGGATAAAACGAACCTCACAATATGGTACGATAATTCAAGAATCAAAACAATAAAATATAAATTATACAGGTAAAAATTAATATTTAAACCGGGAATTAACTGCGTAGATTTCCTAAGAACTAAGACCAATGAGTAAAATCTTAAACCTAGTAGGTTTCGTAAGGCCATTGAAATGTAGAGCTCGCCAAACGAAAGAATGCGGATGAAATCACCAGTGCACAAACCTAAACTAATTTTAGTGAAGGAAAATTCTCTAATTTGTATCAATCAATAAAATTAGTTGACGTTCCACGTTGTCCAGCATATTGCGTGTCACTTTTTCCCTGACCTTTGCAACCATACATTTGCAAAAATGCTTCAACAAACTGTCACCCGCATAATATTATAACGCCCAAAAACGAATTCTAGGAAGTGGAGATCAAACACAGATGAATCATAAGGAGTATAAAAATGTGTTTGTACATTGTAGAACTCAAAATATCTGCAAGTTACAAATTGGTGTGTATTGTGTATGAATAATGGGTGAAATAGTGCAGGTAGATATAAAAGACGACGCCCACTGACAGTGCAATGGTGTATGGTAGTGAATCACCTCGCAGCAAGCTCTGGCAACCTGCACCCGCCTACGGGATAGGAAAGGTTGATAACTCACAGAAACCAGTCCCGACAACGTGAAAGATTTTAATAAACCAATATAAAGACTTTAACAGCGCGAGATTTCACATCTATCCAACGAGTGACGAATCTTAATTATTATTATTATGTTTAGAAAACAAGGTCTTAACAGCAGTAAAAAAACTAATCATCACTGAGGGTTTTCATATTCTACATTGGAGGATTTTTGTCCACGTATCACTACCAAACAATATTATAGTCGGAACGACTGTAACATTGTATAAGTATAGTTAGCTTTGCTGGCATCGACATAATTAGGCAAGATATTTAAGATGAAAGTGAGCCATTCGCTCTATTACCTACCATTACCCTCTTTTCAATAGTATCCTTTACAATTTTCCATCGCGTTGAAACATGCTTCATTAGTAGGTACATTATATAATAACAGTAGGTACCTAAAGTTGATAGGTAGGTGCCTATCAAAGTAAAAAGCTTTTTCAAATTCTGATTTGTTCCAGAAATCTAGAATACATGTACAGGCAGAAGGCAACCCCAAGGAGATCGTTGATACTATATCGATGAAAATTTATGATGACAGGTAGAAAACCTAAATCGGCTTTCGAAAATATAATATCAGGATAATAGAAATACCTATTTCAATTTAGGGCCATAAATCTGAAATCTTTGGTACGATGAAATTTTCAGCCATATCATAAATCATAGGACGTCAGTAACATTAATTAATTTGATACGCGAATTTTATAAATAGTACCTACCTACACCTAAGCGTACATACTCGTAATTACATAGATAGCTGCTCATTTGCTTTCAACTGCGACAATCATTTCTGCACCAACTAAATAAATTGGGCGGTCAGTTTCAGAAGCGTTGTAGCTTTCATTTTCAGAACTGTGACAGTTGGAAAATGATAACAATGATTCGAATATACGAGTAATCAACGTTTAAAAACCAGCGAAAAATTTAATAATGGTTAGAATGTAAGATTTATCAAGGTTTAGGTTAAGGTAGGATATTGTCAGTGTCCACAAGAAAGCCAACAACTGAGAGGTATAGGAAGCATCGATAATGCGTTTCAGATAGTGATTGTTTCAAGTATATACTGCTAGTCGGCATTAACAGGATTAAAAACTACAGACAGAAGGTAGGTACGTATTATGTACGAGTTATGTTATGTTGGAACGTTCATTTCAAAGGCATCAGATTAAGCCGTTTAGTGAAGCGCAAGTCGCCCGTATTCAATTTATTTTTCAATTTGCAATAATGTATTAATACTTATACGGTTAGGAATATGCTTAAACAAAAGATAAACGGAAATAAATAAGCATGTCAATTAAATATTATAAATACGCAATAACAATAGAGTACAGAATTATAATTCTAGAGTGCAAACATCACGATTGACTTAAAATAAAGCCGTCAATAGAACAATTATAAAAGATTGATTAGTTATCAAATAATTGGGATTCATCAGACCAATGGCATACGGTACACAGGCCTACGATATTATGACTTAAGCGAATATGGTCTACGAAGTATGAAAATCCTTAAAACAAATTCACTAGTGCATTGCATAATAAAATGATCAAGGATTATTTTTATGTTAAAAAAAAAACTTGATTAGGCACTAGAAGAAAATTGTTAGAAAGATGATTAAACAAATAAAAAAATATACACTTTGAACGAATGAGTGTAACAAAAATGATAATTACTATTCAAAGACCATTTTTAAGTTGTTTATATCTCGTAACTAAATAGAGTGGGTTGTAGCCAACACTAAAATCCCCACTACATAGTAAGTGTACATTCATTCTACTTGAAAGGTTGACAATCTCTAAATGCATTTTTATGAAATACATTTCTATTAAATTCTTAAACAAATATAAGATTCCCAAAGGAAAAAAGTTTTCACAATACACCTTACATACAAAAACACTGTCGCGAAACTCATAGTATGCACTTTCTACATGATACCTGTTGAGAAATTCATGTAAAAAATTGCATTACTAGAAGATGAGCATGTATGAGACAGTGCATCAATGTTGATAAGGCGATGGAAGATAGAAGAATGCGGTGTTCGGTTCTCACTGCTTACCCCTTGAAGAAGACAGAAGTGGAGAGTGAAAAAATACACTTGTTTGCAGACACATACAATATCAATATGAAGTTGATCATTCAATTTTTCTATGAAGTTATTTTACTTCTGTTAGATACATTTTTCATATAAATAACAAATATGAAATTTATTTCACATTGGTATAACAGACCAAAGTATTTTTTTCTTTAAACGTTGACAATCCCTGAATTCATTATTTAAGAGTATATTTTTACTGTCAAACAATATAATAAAATCTCGATTTTCCAGACCGTGAGAGTATTTTGAAACTTTTGACAGATTAAATCATAGAGAAGAAATTTACGGATATCTATGGAAAACTAATCAGCTTTAAGGTTATGGACTTTACATATATGTATGTTATCAATATGAAGTCAATCGGACTTATAGATTGGGCTGTACAGATGACACAAAAGGATACGGCGTACGCCATACATACAAACACATCACGACGAAACTCATAGTGTGCAATCTCTACATGATCCGTTGAGAAATTGATGTAAAAAGAATACTCTTAAAAGTTGTAAAATCATGACTCCACTATTCCATAGTGTGGAGATAAAAAAAATACAAGATAACACAAATAAATATAAGGCATAAACAAACCACCAATTCCATACGAATAAAAGTAAACGAAACTCATTTTGGCATCTTGACATTTGAACAGTGATTGTTGGCCAATGAACTATCAACGGGAAATGTCAAACATAAATAACGTTATACGAGTAGTTAGGTACGCATCAGACATCTAAACATCTTATTTGTAACACAAGAAAACGGGTCCACGAAAAATATTGACAAATAACAACGAGACATTATAAATCGAGATAATAAATCAACTTGAGCCTAAGTCCTAATCGTCTGTAAAATAAATCATGTGAAATCATCAAATAATATCAATAATTTTCTTATATTACGGCGTCTGTAAATGAAATGGTCCATTGGAAGCAGCATCAAATGGTCATGTGAAGTACAATACAGAAACGGATGTCATTGATAATAATCTACTTAAGCCAATAAATCAGAACATTGTGGTAAATTGTGCTTTATTTCGTGATTTCGAGTCAACTGGGACTTTGAAAGTATAATATATATGCTTGACAGTGATATTATACAGTTGTCTGTACACGTTTCTAATATCAAATGCACGTAAAATAAACAATAAACTAAAAACAGAAATTCTAAACATGAACCTATTTGGAATTCCTGAAGCTATTCGTGTAGGATATTGCTGCTTCTAGGTACCTACATATGGAATATTTATTTAGACCTAAATGAATAATCTAAATAATTTTGATGAGATGAAGTGTCATCTTTTTTAATTTTAAACGTCTTATGAGTTTCAACAAAAACAATATATAATACTTGTTGACAATTTTTTAAAATTTCAATAGAGACGAAGTTGTAATATTATAGGAGAACCAGGAACTCAAGGCACATACAGGGCTTACGATCTAACATCGGTTGGTTTAAGCGATAAATTTATGCGCTTGCGCAACGTTCAACAATTATGCCTTCTTATTGAGTTCCCTTATTAATGTAATTTTGAAAGTTCTATATATTTTAATAATGAGAAACTGATCATACTAAAAAATAATATAAAAATATGTACCTAAAATAGAAAAAAAGGGATGTTCATTGCAGAGAATGGAATGTATGATGAACATAAGCCGAACCGATCTGATAGAAGTCGAACGGAATATAAAAGTCGAATGTAAAAAGGTAAAATATGGATGCAATGTTATGTGCAATGATGCAATGTTGCAAATATTAGAAATTGAATGAATGTCAAAAAAACTGTGGCGTTTGCTTACCCCAAAATGAAACAGTTTTATTTGCAAGTTTTGATCGTAAGCATTATGTTATCGAGACCTATACCAACTTTTAAGAATAGGAACAAACTTCTTTAATTATCTTTGTCACAGAAAAAGTTTCGAAAAGGATTACACATACCTACCATATTCAAAAGATGATCGATGTGAAGACCTCCCGGAGAGAACATGAATCTACTTATACATCACATATTTAAACATGAAGAGATAAATAAAATGCATGTTTAATTATAATTCAAATCGAAACATGTGTAGTGTAGGAACGCGTGTTATGATTCATTGGTTAATAAATTTGACAGAATGGATGTTTTCACCGAAAGATAATATAACAAATTAATCTATATTGGATTAGTTCCGTCGTAAATAAAATGTCAGTTCTTGCTATTATAATAATAAATATTTTATTTTAAGAAGAATTTCAAACAATAACATAAGACAAGTGACCCAATAAAACAGTCTGGTATAATGATGTTAAAACAAAAAAGTTACTGCGACATAATTACAATCAATCAGATAAGTAAATATATAATGCAATAATGTAAACATCATTAAAAACAAATATAGCTACAAGTAAAATATCTACAATATTAAGATTCAATTACAGGCAGGTTTCGAGAGCATGCCGGTATGGATCAGTCACGTCTCTCAAGTAGATGATGGAAAGATGATCAAGTCAATATATCATGCTAATCCTCTAACAATACACCTCCATTGAAATTGCTGTAAATATATAAAAATCTACGCATCAATGGGTCGGGAAATGCGTAAGTATCCAATCACGACTTATTTATTTTTCATTAAGTGATAAGAAATTAGTGATAAATCAAAAGTATTATCACTAATTTGACATTTAGTTTAAATAATGTAACATTCATTTTTATCTCAGACATTAAAATTTATTCACACGAAATAAATTTATATCTAGACTATAAAAGCAAGAACAAAAAACATTAAATTGCAATAGGAACAATATAGAAAACGCTTTGACTGTTTCAGAATAGTTGCACAATACAAATATCAATTAAAAAATTACATTTCTTTGCTTTCTTATCATAATGCATAAACAAAAGGAGACTCGAGCTGGTAGTTAAATAAAAAAAATCGAAAATATTAGGTCAGGTTTATTTCACATTACATATATTATATTATCTCTGGGTACTATAATGGATGTATTCTAATTAAATGATATTGAAGTACCTAAACCGCAATAAATCCAAATAACCTCCGATGTAGGTTTACTCTAATCTGGTCGCCGCCGCACCGTTACAGGACTGTGACCTTTTAAATAAAGCAAATCTAACAGTGGTGTTCAAATAATTAATACAATTACAAAGGGTTTTACAAAAATATTATATTACGCAAATTAGATAATATCAAAAGGTGTTAAAAACGGTGAAACCGTTAAATTATCATCGATTCAAAAACCCCTCCACAGGTAGACGACACACAAAAGATAAAATATCTACAAACCCCGAACCAATATTTGTTAATGCTTCAAAATGTTTAAAAGTAGGTACTAAAATATTGATATAAACGATTTTATCGAATGTGTGCATCTGTTGCCGCCAATGTGATATCTATGCCTATAACCATACTATTTATTTATATTTTATACCTATCAAATGATTTTAATACACATCATTTTTTAAACTACTATACCTTATGTTGCCGCCAATGTGATACAAGCAAGGCGCGAAAGTTATCACGTGACCTCCATGTGTAGTAGGCAGCAGTCAAAATTACTCCTATAATTCAACCACAGCGTGCACACCAAACGTATCGTCAAACCAAATTTTTTAACTATATATTTTTTACTTTTTCATCTTTTTAAAATAACTATTTATATCTATGAATCAAATGGCCTGGTAGAATATAAGATGGTGTCTTGCTCTACAATAATATAATATATTTTGTTTATTTAGTGTAATTTGTGGTATTCAAATAACGTTTGTATGTAAATAAAAGTTCAAGATACCCAATTAAAATAGATAAAATAATTTATGTATTAAGCTATGTAAAAGGTATATATGTTAATGTTATGTAAAAGGGAAGCAGAATTCTTGGGTACTATAACAAAAATAATATGAGGTGTGAAAGTAATATTGTAAAATTTCTAGAAAGATATTAACATCAAAATGATAGTGAAAATCTTCGTATTTGCGTCAGGATAACAATTGAAACTTCCCCCTCCACCGCGACACCAATCATTTGTATAAATATACGATGTCCGTATTTGAAAGACACACTTCTTCTCAAGCCTTACTTTACTACTGTACCAAGCAAGACATCTGCTTCTCTACAAGAAACAACATTGAATACAAAACAAGTTGAAACTATCACGCTGTCTTCTTCTTCATCTTCTGAACCTTCTTGGACATCCGTCTGCTTGGCGTTCCAGAGAACATTGAGCACAAACATTGGTCCTTCGAGCCGGATCTGGAACACCACAGTATCATGGACCAAGGAGCAGCTAAAGCACCATCCTACAGCAACAGAGATGACCGCAACAATTGGATACAGGCTCATATGGAAGCATCCTCAACCGTGCTTCGACTAACAAGAAATAGGGCAAGAATTGCTATTGAGAAAGCAAAACTGGAAGCAGAACAGAGCATTATCGAAGCAGAAGAAGCACACGCAAAACAATTGCTCGAATTATCCAAATCCAGGATAGAAGGAAGCATAGTTTCATCAAGGGTCCAGGAATGGGCAGATGAGTGCAGTAGAAGAAACGCATCGACACCACCAGCTTCAGAAGGAACACAATACCAGGATTTGACCAGCCAAGGGAGCAACTTCAGGACCAACTGCCTGGGGGGCAGTACATGCTTCCAAGGATGGCGCAGACCTCGGACCAGCCGTCAGGAGGACGGCATTCGCAGCCAAGGGAGCAACTTCAGGATCAACTGCCTGGGGGGCAGTACATGCTTCCAAGGATGGCGCAGACCTCGGACCAGCCGTCAGGAGGACGGCACTCGCAGCCAAGGGAGCTACTTCAGGACCAACTGCCTGGGGGGCAGTACATGCTTCCAAGGATGGCGCAGACCTCGGACCAGCCGTCAGAAGGACGGCATTCGCAGCCAAGGGAACTACTAAAGGACCAACTGCCTGGGGGGCAGTACATGCTTCCAAGGATGGCGCAGACCTCGGACCAGCCGTCAGGAGGACGGCATTCGCAGCCAAGGGAGCAACTTCAGGATCAACTGCCTGATGGGCAGTACATGCTTCCAAGGATGACGCAGACCTCGGACCAGCCGTCAGGAGGACGGCACTCGCAGCCAAGGGAGCTACTTCAGGACCAACTGCCTGGGGGGCAGTACATGCTTCCAAGGATGGCGCAGACCTCGGACCAGCCGTCAGGAGGACGGCATTCGCAGCCAAGGGAGCAACTTCAGGATAAACTGCCTGATGGGCAGTACATGCTTCCAAGGATGGCGCAAACCTCGGACCAGCCGTCAGGAGGACGGCACTCACAGCCAAGGGAGCAACTTTCGGAACGACTGCCCAGGGTGCAGTGTTTGCTTCCTCAAGGACCTGAGCGGGGAGACGAGCATCGTTGGCAGACACCTTCGACCTTCAACGAAGATCGTCTTGCAGACTGTATCGGTAAGGCACTATCAATTTATTCTCCCAGGCCAAAATCACAGGAATTACCTGTTTTTTCTGGAAATCCAATAGAATGGATATCCTTTAAATCCATTTATGAACATACTTCTTCATACTTAAATATATCTAATTGTGAAAATCTTTACCGATTACAAAAATCTCTTAAAGGTGATGCTCGGGAAGCTGTATCGTCACTATTATTATCACCACATAATGTTCCGGACATTATGACCACTTTAGA
Source organism: Molanna angustata (assembly GCA_963576475.1). Taxonomy (NCBI): domain Eukaryota; kingdom Metazoa; phylum Arthropoda; class Insecta; order Trichoptera; family Molannidae; genus Molanna; species Molanna angustata. Next base: position 21,905,777 of record OY754971.1, read on the forward strand.
AAATATATTTGGCAATCACGATGTCATTATCGAACGCACAATAGGTGACATAAGAAACTTAAATAAATTAGAAGAACAATCCGGTACGGATTCTTTAATAAAATTCTCTTGTAAAATAAAAAATTTAGTCGGAATGTTAAATTCATTAAATAATATAGGACATTTATATAATCCGGAATTATTATCGTGTTTAGTAAATAAATTACCAAACAATTTAAGAGCCCTTTGGTTAATAGACAGCAACAGAAAGAAAAGCGGAAGGCCGGTTATATGTTATTTGTCGGAATGGTTAGAAGAAATTGTAATTAATTCGCGAAATTCTGGTATATCTGCATTTACGAGTTCACGTAATGTTAAGCAAAATGTCAATAAATATCAGGAATTTAAAAATAATAAATTTCAATACAAGCGTTCGAATGAAAATAAATACGTTTTAAATACAACCGATAAAAACAAAAACATTTTTTGTTTAATGTGTAAAAACACGCATCATATTTGGAATTGTGAGAAATTTAAAAGTATTTCCGTTCCCCAACGGTGGGAGTTTGTTAAAGGGAATAAACTTTGTTTTAAATGTTTGACCAAAAATCATTCACGTTTTTCTTGTAATGGTTATAAGAAGCATCCTAACAAAAAGTATAACAGCTTATTATACGATACTAAATCATTAATAACAGAAGAATTTAAAAGTTATGATGATGACAATAGTAATAATGAAACCGTCACAAATACATGGGAAAAAAAGGAGATATTGCTAAAAATCGTACCTGTTTTACTAAGTGGTCCATCGGGAAGCATTGAAATATATGCTCTTCTCGATGATGGGTCTACGGTTTCCCTTTTGGAAGCAGAGATAGCTCAAAACATCGGCCTAACAGGTCCAATATCAAACCTAGAATTACACGGTGTAAATGATATGACATCGACCGATTCGCAATCAATACATGCACAGGTCCGAATTAAGGGGATAAATGAACCTAATACTTACACAGCAAACATTCGGACGGTCAGAAAATTAAATTTACCAGAGCAAAGTGTTGTAATCAATCATAAACAAATAAATAAAAATTGTTATCCTGAAAACTTTACGTTCTTAAAAAGAGGTGTCAAGCCAAAAATGTTGATCGGACAAAATAATTGGGAATTAATAATATCCCGTAGCATTAATCAGGGAAATAAAAGTATCTCAATGTCACATACACTTCTAGGGTGGGTACCTTTAGGACATATTCCTACAACCACAACCAAAGAGAACATTAGCTTACATTTAAGTGAACAAGACTCACAGCTCTATGAAATCATAAAAGAAAGTTTCAAATTAGATGACGTTGGTATTACAAATCCAAAAATATGTAATGATGATAAACGGGCATACACAATTTTAAATGAAACGACGACTTATAATAATACCTGTCAAAATTGGGAAACAGGATTGCTATGGAAATGCAATGAAAATTACTTGCCCAACAGCTATGAAACAGCTAAAAACAGATTGTCGTCATTGGAGACAAAAATGGACAAAAATAAAGAATTTTCTGATGCTTACTGTACCAAAATGAAGCATTACATAGAAAAGGGTTATGCGAGACCTTTTTCTAACAGTGAAAAATTATCAGATTCTCAAAAATGGTTCTTACCTCATTTCGCTGTATATAACCCAAATAAACCGGGAAAATTGCGTCTCGTATTTGACGCAGCCGCAAAATCAAAAGGAATATCACTGAATGATAGACTGTTGACTGGACCCGATCTTTACAACACACTCATTGGAATAATGTTTAAATTTAGACAGAAAAAGATTGCATTTACCGCTGATATACAAGAAATGTTCTTACAAATAAAAATCTGCGAAAAAGATATACCATTTCAATTATTTTTGTGGCGTGGTAACGATCGCTCTACTAAACCAGCTGTGTATGCAATGCATTCCATGATTTTTGGCGCCAAATGTTCTCCCTCGTCAGCTCAGTTTGTTAAGAATATAAATGCCGAAAAGTTTGAAACCCGATACCCTCAAGCTGTAAATACAATAAAATCAAAATTTTACATGGATGATTATTTAGACAGCGTAGATTCGGTAGAGGAGGCAAAAATATTAATAAAACAAGTAAGAGAAATTCATCAACATGGTGCATTCAAATTAACAAGTTGGGCATGTAATATTCCACAAGTTCTAGACGATATTCCAACTTCAGACAAAACAACGGGGCTAGTAAACTTAGAACAAAATGAAATACCAATTCAGCGAACCCTAGGATTACAATGGAATCCTAATACAGACGAATTTTCTTTTGACCTTAGCTTTAAAAAGATATCTAGCGAACTTATAAACGGAAGACAACGGCCTACGAAAAGAGAAATGTTAAAAATAATTATGACAATATTCGATCCTCTTGGGATACTATCACCTTTTACGATAAAGTCTAAAATACTCTTACAAGAAGTATGGAGATCGGGTATCGAATGGGACACAAAATTAAATGATCGAAATTTTTCGGATTGGTTAAAATGGTTAGAGTATCTCCATACGATAAATTCAGTAAAAATACCGCGATATTACGATATTTATTTTGGTGAAGTAGTTGATCGACAACTACATATATTTTGTGACGCAAGCGAGAAAGCAATATGTAGTGTAGCGTATGGTCGCGTACAAGACAAGGACGGAAATATTTCTACATATTTTATTGCCAGTAAGACTCGTGTCGCACCGATAAAATCTGTCTCAATACCGAGATTGGAATTACAAGGCGCATTATTAGGTAGTAGATTGGCTAAAACTATCTTAGAAGAACATACGCTCTTATTCAATTCAAAACATTTTTGGACGGATTCAAAAACGGTCATGTGTTGGTTAAAATCACACTCGAGAAATTTTAAGCCTTTCGTGGCGCATCGCTTAGGTGAGATAGAAGAGGTTGGAGATGGTTGCCATCAAATGAAAACGTAGCTGACGAAGCAACGCGTGACGCAAATACCGAAATGGATCTAAGTCCAAACAGCAGGTGGTTGTCGGGACCTGAATTTTTAAAATCACCGTGTGATAAATGGCCGAAAGAAAAAGGAGAAAAGAACGTTGAAGTGAATGAAGAACTATTGGAGTTGAAACCTTCATGTACATTAAATATACAAGAATATTGTTTTATAGATTTGAATCGTTTTTCTAAGTACCTACGCGTTTTGCGAACAGTAGCATACGTACTGAATTTTATTGAAAAATGCAAAAATAACACAATCAACTCATCAACAACTGCAGATAACATGAAACGTGCCGAAAACATTTTATTGAAAGAATCTCAAAACAGAAGTTTTCAGAAGGAAATTGATCTCATAAAAAATAATAAACCTATACAGAAAAATAGTAAGATTAGAGAATTAAATGCATGCATAGATACTAACGGAATACTTCGAATACAAAGTCGAATATCTGAAGCAGAAGATATTCCTTTGAGTACAATATTTCCGATAATTCTTGACTATAAAGATCGATTATCGGAATTAATTGTAACGTATTATCATGAAAAATCTGGTCATGCTGGTGTCGAACACGTTTTAAATTCAATTAAACAGAAATACTGGATTATTAATGGTAGGCAATTGGTGAAGAAAATTAATTTTACATGTCAACGATGTAAAAATGAAAAAGTCGCGCCAAATATTCCTTTAATGGGTAGCCTTCCGAATGAAAGACTACAACATCACATTCGTCCATTTACAAATACTGGCTTAGATTTTTTCGGACCGATCAACATAACGATTGGAAGAAGAAACGAAAAAAGGTACGGAATGTTATTTACATGTCTTTCAACTAGGGCTGTTCACATAGAAGTCGCCGATTCACTAAGTACAGATTCGGCTATTTTAGGTATACGAAGATTTATCGCAAGAAGGTCTTGTCCGGAAGTAATATATAGTGATAATGGCACAAACTTAAAAGGGAGCGACAAAGAACTACGAAATGCCATAGACGCATTAAACAAAGAAAAAATATCCAACGAAATGTGCATAAGAAAAATTAATTGGAAATTCATCTCACCGGGGTCTCCCCACCATGGAGGCGCATGGGAAAGTTTGGTGAAATCTGTTAAAAGAGCTTTATATGCTATTATGAAGGATCAAGCACCACGATCGGAAACATTACATACATTCCTATTGGAAGCAGAAAACATAGTTAATTCACGACCTCTCACTCATGTGTCACTCGATAGTAAAGACGCGGAGACTTTAACGCCGAATCATTTTTTATTAGGCTATAATTACGATTCACCAGCCACTGGTTTGTTTGACAAAACTGATCTTTGTTTAAAAAGGCAATGGCGTATTGCTCAGTATTTTGCAGACCATTTTTGGAAGAGATGGATTAAAGAGTATTTACCAACTTTAATAAAACGACCTAAGTGGCATGAAAATGTCCCTCCCATACAAGTAGGTGATGTTGCAATTCTATGTGACAAGTCGTTTCCGCGTAACACATGGCCGAAAGGTATCATAACAAAAATCTTTCCTGGTAAAGATAATCAAGTCAGAGTGGTGGATATTACGACAAAAGCGGGAACATATCGTCGACCTGTGACAAAGATTGCCATATTAGATGTAAAATAAATATATTGTCGGCCTACTATTAGTGAATTGAATTCACAGGGGGCAGTATGTTGCCGCCAATGTGATATCTATGCCTATAACCATACTATTTATTTATATTTTATACCTATCAAATGATTTTAATACACATCATTTTTTAAACTACTATACCTTATGTTGCCGCCAATGTGATACAAGCAAGGCGCGAAAGTTATCACGTGACCTCCATGTGTAGTAGGCAGCAGTCAAAATTACTCCTATAATTCAACCACAGCGTGCACACCAAACGTATCGTCAAACCAAATTTTTTAACTATATATTTTTTACTTTTTCATCTTTTTAAAATAACTATTTATATCTATGAATCAAATGGCCTGGTAGAATATAAGATGGTGTCTTGCTCTACAATAATATAATATATTTTGTTTATTTAGTGTAATTTGTGGTATTCAAATAACGTTTGTATGTAAATAAAAGTTCAAGATACCCAATTAAAATAGATAAAATAATTTATGTATTAAGCTATGTAAAAGGTATATATGTTAATGTTATGTAAAAGGGAAGCAGAATTCTTGGGTACTATAACAAAAATAATATGAGGTGTGAAAGTAATATTGTAAAATTTCTAGAAAGATATTAACATCAAAATGATAGTGAAAATCTTCGTATTTGCGTCAGGATAACAATTGAAACTTCCCCCTCCACCGCGACACCAATCATTTGTATAAATATACGATGTCCGTATTTGAAAGACACACTTCTTCTCAAGCCTTACTTTACTACTGTACCAAGCAAGACATCTGCTTCTCTACAAGAAACAACATTGAATACAAAACAAGTTGAAACTATCACGCTGTCTTCTTCTTCATCTTCTGAACCTTCTTGGACATCCGTCTGCTTGGCGTTCCAGAGAACATTGAGCACAAACAGCATCCAAGAACAAACAAATACATTTCCGGTGAACGACTATAACTTATTACATAAAATTAAATGTGGTAAGCAATTTGACAGTTTATACTGGGTTCTAGAAAAATTATCTTGTTAAAAAATTGTGTACAGCGTAATGCATATACCAAAGTTCACCCACATTGCAATCAGATAAGATTAGTATCGTTTTTTATTTGCAAGTGTCATATAGAGAATAAACATGAGAAGCCACACCGCGTTATGGCATTTTTTTTACTCAAAAAACATTTTCTGTCTTGATTCTAACATATAACATAAGAGACAGACTTAAATAATGCATTAAGCAAAAACAGGTATATACTATTATGTTTTGTGGGATTAATCTTACAAAAAAGATTATACTGAAAAAAAAAATGAAATATATGTCAACTTTGGGACACGGTAGTCCTAAATCGCATCTCAGAGGAGAGTATACAATGCTCGTGCATGCGTGAATATAAAACAGGTATAAGATGTATTACCTAATATTGTGAGGCTTAAAGTATTGTATATATATAAAAGAGCCATGAGGGTGAAATAGGGTTACACATTCCTATATTATTATGTGTGCACGCCTTGTGACGTACAAATCCCGCAGGATCACAAGGATACAATACAGAAATACTCGTTATTGGGGGGTAGCCTCTGTTTTTGATTTTCGAATGTCTCATCAAAAACCTTAAAAAACAATTTATTTTGTTTGATCAAATATATTGTTTTTATACAATAATTATGCTGAAATGTTAATATTGTAAAAAGTATGAAAAAACAAACTGTGTCGTCCGGAAGATTTGAATGAAACAATAACATGATTACACAATTTTGAGAAAAATATTTTAACTATATTTTTATTTTCAATCCACAATAAAATAAATACGTACCTACAATTTCTATAAATAACAAATGACGTTCCAATAAATTTGGAAACTCAATTCATCCGACTTTTCGAACCAATATTATTATTCTGTTCAATTCAATTATCGCACCCTCTCCATATCAAAGCGAAGTTATAGGTAATAACATTAAAAAATAAGCTTTCGGAATTCCTAATAAAATTTATCTTCAAAGTTGGATGGGTCTTACATTAAAATAAAATTATATGGTTCAATTTTATAAATCGTACGATAATTCATAAGTTCAAGGTGTAATTTTAATATGATTCAGAATAAGTGGAACCTAAAATTGTTTTTTTTTTCATGGTGTGGTTTACACTTATACCTATATTTATTAAATTAATGAACAATAGTAGGTAATAAACGTGTAGTGTAATCACGAAAATCAGACAATCACAGATAGCTGCATAATATTATTGACTTTCCCATCCCAAAACATGTTCATCTTTGAATCTGTTGAGATTGAATATTTATAAAAATAAAAATAAATAAACAGCAGTGTTTAAATATAAGATTGTATGTATTAATAACAATAAATGAATGTCGGGTTCAAATTGATTCGAGGATGCAACAAATGCTCTGCCCTCGGATAACACAAACGGTTTAATCCAAGGACGAAAATTTCCGCATGCGGGTGAGATGATCTCAGCAGCAGCGCCAATAAAGCAAAGATAACACCGCGTGTGATTTTTCCGTCTATCCGAAGCTCCCTGATGCCGTTATGTTGTGTGCTCTCCGTTCGCCCAGTTGTCACTGTTGTCAGCGCCTAGTCGGTGTGCGGCTAGTGCCTAGTGCAATCCTCGCCCGGCCAGGCCAGCCAACCGGTGGGATCGATAATCGCAGACTCTGCGCGTTGTCATGGCAACAGACCGAGACCAACGGGTGAGGGAAGAGGGAGGTACGGCGCCTCGCCGCCAGGTGGCAGCACCGCACCGAAATACAACACGATCTCGATCGAGCGGGAATTTCAAAGTTAGTTTAAAGTATCCAAAAATGAATTTCTGTCTTGAACCAACAATGTTTTATTTTCAATCAAATTAATGAAGATACCATCAACTATATCTTAACAATGTGTAAATATGCTAAATACGACAAATCATAAAGACGTGAGAATGCATCATGAACACGCGTGGTTTTTGACATTTCGTAAGAAATAGCCGACATCTTGCAAGTTATTTGAAATTGCAAGTTATGTTTGAAGCATATGTTAAGAATTTGTAAAACAATATTTCGTTTTAGAAGAAAGATAATATCAACAAGTATCATGGAATAAGATATGCCTTCAGATATATGAAAATTTTGAACACAATTTTATTAAGAATCATAGCAAGTAATAAAATATTTCAAAATTACATATATTTGCAATCGTGACACCCTTATTTTCATGTATATTTTCTTCGTCAATATTTCTTCTGACTGCTGATCCAAGAGTCCCGAGTTCGATTCTCGGTGGAGGCATAGTTTTAAATTGTGTTTTCAGCCTGATCTGTGAATGTGGCAACTTGTTATTGGGTGCGTTTTTCGGTGAAGCCTAAGTTCAGCACCATATATTGTTTTGCCAGAAATGGGTACCAATATAAAATTTGGAAAACGGTATTTATTAAGCACATAATTCCATCAGGATTTTCTAAAGGTTACGTTTATCTACAGTACTCCGCATGTTGCTATTCACAACACGCTTCTTATACTGGGCCATAAATTCAACGACAAAGGACGGCTGAGGAGGGTCAAGTATCTCCCGGGAACATAATACACACACCCAAGTGTTTCGGTGTTGTTACCTTCAAAATATAACACAATGTTCGGAGGGTTTACAAAAATTGAAATGTACACAATTTACATACAGAGTCTATAGAGATTTCTACGGCTAAATGGGTCGGGTTCCGCGATAAAGGGAAAAGATAACTCGCCACGAAAATGTACACGTTCTGCGAATAAAATGCGGAATGAAGCCAAGATAAAAAATGCGAGTCGTAAATAAAAGAACTTGCACGAAAGAAAAACGTAGGATGTTAAAATGTATGATTTTAAATTGGAGTACCTAATTTATATTTTTTAAATTAAACTTTTGTATCCTTACTATTTGCAACGTGACACCTAGTTTATTGCCGGCAGGGCATGTCGCAAGACAAGTTGGTGAGCGCCGGGTCCCAAAAATCGTTAAATGGAGACCGTGGGAAAATATAAGAGACATCGACAGGCCCCAAAAAAGATAGACCGATGATATTATAAGGACGGCAGGGTAAAAATAGATGAAGAGGCCTATCTCCAGCAGTGGAAGGAAAAGGGTTGATAAAGAAGAAGAAGTAAGACCCTAAGAGTTGAGTTCACTGAAGAATAAACGAAAGTCAAAGACAAGGAACCTTCCCTTACATACTAAATTGAAAAACTCGGTATTAACCACAGGCATATTGACAAAGAAGGTACCGCAATAGACTAATATTCCAACGTAGATGTGTCCAAAAAAAACCCAATTGTCTGCCAACATTCCTTTAATGTTGGAAATTTATTACAACGTGGCACAATGAAAGGGAATTTAATTGAATAATTAGAGATAATGAACCCAGCCCAACCCAATTCACCCTCGTGCGGCTGCTTCTACTATCGAGATTTTCACCAAACACTCGAAAAAGGAAAAGGACACGAATGACGGACGCATTTCTTTGCCACGTGACGTGTATGGTTGGTAGTGTTTTGCGAAATATATGTAATACGGCACGATAATAATACATTATAATGTTGGATAGGTATGTATGTATGTGTGTGTGTGTGTGTACCTACCGATAATGGCGTCCCTCAGTTGGTGTAGTTAGTCATAGGGAAAGACCTACCCATAAATAGCGGGCGATGAGTCAGGAGGGACTATTTGCATGAAAGGAACATGGGAGGAAAGGGAGAAATGGGGAGGAAGGAGGGTTACACCCCCGTCGGGGAGGGGTAAAGCGATAACTTCGTTTCCTGATCACAGTCAACCTGACAAATACACCGACCTGCCAATAAAATTTGACTTACGATAAAGTACTTATCTAAACCTGAACACGCATAAAAAACGATATAGTTACCTATTTTGAAAATGCTTCAATGTTTTCTTCCATAAAACCATTTATAATAAATATTGAAAAATACGCAGCATAGTATATGTAATACATAGACGCATAGAATACGCGACTAGTCTTCAATGAACGCCCAAATAAAACACAGTTTTGGCCCCCCGTTGAAAATATTTTTGTCTGGGATTTTCGATTGTCTTTTATGAAAACTTACGAAAATTAAACCCAATCGATAATTTTATATCCCAGGATAGAAACGAGAAATCACGTGGAAAACGCGGATAATATTTTATTTCTCTTTAAAAATATGTCATCCTACTGTCGATTTGTTCAAGAGAATTAATTTCTTTTAACATATCGATCCGAGATCCGCGAAATTTTGTTTGGTCAGGCCTACATTTTTCATGGTTTAATCAACGATGTTTAAAACAATGCGGTGAAAATAAACCAAATACGACTAACATTAACATAACGTCATTGATAAATAATATTTTGCAAGAAATAAATAGAAAACACAAACCTACGCAGGTATACAAAACAAAAATATCTTATATCAGTGCAAATAGGGTCAAGAATAGAGTTATTACCGCACAAGTGAATTATTTGATAGGACGAAAGTTGTTATCCGTATTGATTACTTTCGAGTGGCAGAACCAGATCTCTGGTTTTTATATCAAAATTATCTTCATTATTTGACTCTATATGTTATAACAGTTTTATACTTTCAACTATCATCTAAGAATATCGTAGTCGAGTTAAATTAAAATGATCACACGTTGATTCATTGCATTCCCGAGATGAAGTTGATTTGGTTGTAACTCGTCCAGTTAAGAATATGACTGTCCTTTTATGGACACCTGCAATCACGGCTATAAATATAATAATATGGTCATCAAGTCTTCCCTTTTTCAATATATAATATATAATCTCAGTAGCCGCATGTGAGAAGTTACATTAGCCACGCCTCGTACACTCGTCATTTACATGCATGCTCTTATTAAACTTTGTATACCAATAAATAAATTAATAATGTAGGTACTGTATATAGTGTATATTTCAATCGACGAAACGTGGTTAGGTATATAAAACAAATTATTACGATCAAAACAAGTTTACAGATTTAGCAATCACATGTAAAAAAAAATTTACGTACCTATGATTTCAACGAATTATCTATCTGATTTTAGTTATTTTAACTATTTTTTTTTCGGGACGATCGTTTCGGCTTATGCATAAAGACCCAGTGAGCCAAAACAACACTGGATTCAACAAAATGAACACACCGTCAGCATCTTTCATTTCATACTTAGCATATTTTTGCATATTAATAATGAAATTAATAAAAAAGTTGGAAATACTTATATATATTAGGTAGTACTGAAGTGTGAATCGTGGAAAATTCATGGAAATTACGTGACTAAATTAATCACGATTCAAATTTGTCTCGATATGTGTCTTCTCAAATTCTCAAACAGCGAATGAAGTTTCTTGTAACATTACTTTTTGCAGGTCGCCAACTGTCATCTAGTAAATATGTCATATTGATCTTACGTGACAACGAAACAAAAAGTTGTCTCAATTAAGTTAATTAAAATCTGTTTATTCCTTGAATAGGGTTCAGTTTCTCAGTTTAATTTCGTTTCGTTTAAGCGACTGCCCTGGTAAACCAGCGACTCAATCAAGCGCAGTAGACTGTATTATTTGATTAGAATAAAGACATAGCTATAAATTAACTTCGAGCAAACTTACAATGGGACTATTTACTGTTCTTAACTTACCCTACAGATAATTCATTAATTTCGGGTGTTTATTTATGTATTTATATATATACTACTTTTCGGGCAACTAACAGGTACTATGTCAAATATTAATTTAACACGCACCCAATAACAAGTTACTAACAAACATTTGATTTAAATAATCCAATTATTTTGATGATTACCCATATTACATTTAGTGTTTCCAGACCAGAAAAAAGAGAATCGCGTGAGATAATTATTAATAAATATTCCACCGATGTTTTATTTTCCTACTTTTGATAGTACCGATACTGTAGAACTCCTCTTTAGGGTTTTATGAAACCATATCACTGATCTTTCCGCAAAGATCATCAGTTGATACGAACCTTATCAGCCGAAACAAGCGTCACGTGAAAGGGAATAAATCTTGATTAAATAACATCTTAATATTTTCCCCGCTGGGAAGAAACCCAGGACTACGACAAAAATGTAATATGATACGAAAATAATTTAAATATCTTAAAATAGTACCGGACTTGGGTAAAACACGCGTCGATTAAATTCACTTTCAACGTTGATAGTATTCGCATAGTGATGAAGGACTCGTAGGTGATGAGCGCGCGACATGACTAGTGTTTAGAATACAGATAGATCTCATGTAGGTACATATTATAAATAATTGTCAGCGACATAGGATCCCGATTATGTTAATTCTTCTAGTGTAGGTACATAAAAATTTAGATACATTGAATTATTTAGAAGCAATCACACATAACAATAATAATAATAGACACTGCGCATTAGTAAAATTTAGACAAATAATATTTGTTCAACTGTGCTGACCGCCGCGCCGTCGCATTGTTGAAAAGCCGCCCGGCTTTAATGTAAGTTCTGGTCTGGAAATACTGGATAGTTGAAAGAAATTGCAGTAAGGCAATAAACTCACTTGCGTAGGGTACGAGGAAGTGTTTATTACAAATCTATTTCATTCGGACATGACATGCTTATAAACCTTTTTCTGAGAACAATATCAAAGATTTTTTTATTAAAAATAAAACATTTATTTATTTAATGTTTCCACTATTTATTCTATTTAAAATAAAAAATATTTTTAGTATTAAAAAATACAATTAAAATGGAATTCTATCAAGTACTTTTGGTCGAATATTTTACAATCTTTCTTCATGGATTATTTTTTTTTATTTATTTTTATTTTATTTCAATTTACGGTTTGATAACCTTTTACACATACAAGTATGTATACATTATATATTAAAAAAATATTTTTTTATTTTTAGTATATAATATATTATTTAGGTACAAACTAACGAGTTACATATTTGCTAATCTACGACTTTTTTACAACCAATAAACATTTATGTGCTTCTGTGTATCTTATAATATAGGGACAATATTACAATAATTCATATGAGGCGTCAATATGATTCATGGCGGACAAAAAAATCAGATAAAAATATCTTAGTAATATCAAAGCAAAGTCTGTTAGTGCTACAAGTTAAACTAGTCAAACATTTTTTCATAAAAAAAATCATAAAATCGATCGATGTCTTCTTGTGGGTAACAATCCAAAGACTGATTTGCACCAAGTATTCCATCTCTCCACATATCCTGTTGGATGGCAGCCTCTTTATCTCTTGGTAACTGCTATAGCGCACATTGCTGATCACCTGGTCCATATAACTCTCAATTTGTGAGCAAATAATTCATAAAAATATGCGAAAATTTTCAAAATAAACGACTTTTGCAGAGGTATTGTGTCATAGTATTCATCTATTTAAAAATATTGTGCACATCGCATAACGTCTACCTTAGGTGGCAACTGATGCATCAACAACTAAACTATACAATCATTTTACGCTCATGACAATGCCCTATTATTGTGGTAAAATAAAATATTTCACAACTGTATTGAACAACCGACGAAAGTACGACATACATACATTATGCTCCGGAAGCAGGATGGCAAACCTGATGGAATATAGTTAATGACCCGACTACGAGCCAAAACAACAAAATAATCACTCAGAAATAATATAACGGACGATGGTAAACATAATAAATATAATGTTATAAATATGTAGCATAGGGACAACAAAGAATGTCTGAATCAGTCTTGTCTGTCAGACGAAAATAATGTGAAAACACGCGATCCTAACCTTAATAGGAAATATTATCATCTTTACCCGTGGTATGGTGTCCATCCACAAAAAGTTCGGGGTCATATGAGCCCCGGGGAGACAACAAGTTAATGCATTTAATTGCCGTTATTAAAAAAATATGGCCTTTCAAATTTTTGAACAACCTACTTTGTTAAAAGAGTGTCTCTATTCTATCTATGGAAATATTCTTAGGTTTCTTACTGACGTTTATTTTTATATTATGTATAAGACGACAATTGTACAAACTAAAATAATATATGGTAGGTATTAACTGTGACAGACGCCTGTCATCGGAGATTTTATATGCCTGTAACGTGAAACAACTTGGTAAACAGAAAATGGTCAACAATATGTAAAATAACTTCTGACGACTGCAAATTAAATTAAAATGCAAAAAATGAAAACAAAAGCATTCAAAATATTGACGGTGAAAATCAACTATATAGTAAACACTTTTAATTTCAGCCTATGCGTGTGGCGTGCTTATTTAAAATATTTACAGCGACCAGCTTTGCCTTGTTTATGGCCCAGAGTATCTTGAATTAAGTAAGTGAGCAATATTTTTTAGTAAATTATTATTTAATTTTTATTTTATTTATTTAAGGTTACAGTTTTTTTTAAATATACATATAAATTCAAATTTAATTATTAAATATAAAAACCAAAATAGTAACACCGATTACTAAATTACGATCTTACAAAAAAGAAAAACAAAAAAAGACAAAGGAAGATAAAGAAACAATTAAAATAAGATCAGTCAAAATTAATTAAACAATGGACAAGCTAGGAAATAAGGACAGGACTATGAATAGGAATGGGAAAAATTTGTAAAGGAAAATCACTGTTACGAATGCCTCAACATCCTTCTAAAAATGGCCGGTGGACCAAACATGTCAAGATCCGCGAACTTTGAATCAAACTGATTACATGTTCTATAAATAAATGCATTTCCTGCGTAGTTTGTTCGAACAACAGGCACACTGAATAAACGGTCACTCCTTGCTAGGATTCGAACCCAACGACCTACCAGTATGCCAAGGTTGTTGACAATTGAAACCTCTGAAAATATGCGTCATGATGCGTTTTTTTCGTAGAAAGAATTTCGTTTGCGAGTAACAACATCGATATAACGATAAGGTTATAAGTACTACGCACTTCAAACGGAGGTTAACCATACTCGAATTTAGATATGCAGCGTCAAGTTTCAGATTGTGCATGTCCTTATCAGTCAGAGCGTTTTCACTCGTCCCTTCTGAAATCGAAGACGGGACGTGAGAGGTGAAAACTGAGGATAGCGAGTGAGTGTGTGAGAGATAGAGAAATTATTGTATGTAGTCGGTCGGAATGCGGCGGTAATTGGTTCTCTATTAAGCAATCAGATTTGTTATATGAATGTAATAAGAGCACAAAGAGATTCCACGGAACGGCCGATCTATCAGCCGACACTACACGACAGGACAGTGACGAGGGTCCTGAGTTATTCGATTACAGAGGGAAACAACTAACAAATAAGTGCGTCGATATGTTGTGTGAGGATGGAGCCCGGCGGACATAATATATTATGTATGTGTACAGAGATATTATTGATTCTATTTCCCAATACGATGATTGAAAATAAACGTTTATATTGCCTAAATCCTAATTTATAGCATGCCACGACGATTAATTTATTTCGACGAAACCAAAAAAGGGGAAAAAAGGTGTGTGTATATTGAATTTATTGATAGTACGAAACGTCAACAATTTCGAAAATATGTATTGTGTATATTTATGAACACAACCATGTGTGTAGGACGCATGCAATTGACTGTATATCTATTTTTTTGAACTGGCTCCTGTAAAGCGTGTTTCGGACGGGATTTGATCAAGGAACGGTACTAAGTACTAACCTTAACTTGTCGAATCTCGTCTTCTTGATGATTTTCGACTCTCTCACAAATAACAAGTAATAAATATTTAACACAACACAAATATAACTGAAAACGCTAATTATGATGGATGATGATGACGAAAAATAATGTATTTAAGCAAGGGGCGTGATGATATGTCTGCGACGAAACGAGACTATGTTTTCAAGCGAAGAATCAAAACTATACTTATTGACGAATCACGACTATAAAAGAAGGTTTACGGTTTTGACCGCTAAGGGATAGGAAGCAGTCGTGGAAGGATTTTAGCGAAAAATTAAAGTTATTTTAATTTTGCAATCATTCGATACTTACCATGATTCAAACCATCACCCATAAGCATATACATAGATACGTACTGCGAATAATAATAATAATAAAAAACCATGCGTGCTCCCTGATTGGCATGATTCCATCACTTTCCTACGTCTATCTAACTAGGAATAATTCCTGTTTTAAGTAAGGACAATTTCAATGTATTTTCACTACGCTTTTACATCATGCGATAGAAATTTCAATCGATTGAATTAAAAAAGAACATAAACATCAATATAAGAAACAAGAAGAAAAACATTTTTGCATTAACAAAATGTAAAAGAAAGCATAAAAGCCTTAACAAAATATAAATACAAGAGCATTAACAAAATATAAAATAAAGCATTATGGAAAAGAACGACAGCAGGAAAGACAGCAGAACTAAAACATTACCTAAATAAGTATGTTTGTTAACTTATATTCCGATTGCGATCGACCTATACTCAGCAACCACCTATTTACATACTTTTTCAGAACATTCCCACTCATTGTGTGGCAAACGCTAGGTAAGGTATTGTAAATTTTAGGACCAAGAAAGGAGTAGGAGTAACAAGTAAATATTATTATTGAGTTAACTTAGTGGAACATACAATTATATTATGCAGTTTGTTTCAACCACGAATAAGCAAATAAAATACTACCGATTTCGAAGAGATCGCTTTTTCTTCAGACTAGTCTAGAGAAAGAAGCAGTCGCTTCTAAACCGGACGTGTAAATAAAATAAATAAAATGGTGAAAATTTTAATTAAGAAAATAAAAAAAGTTTTGCCGGAATGTGCATCTTCTGAAATAAACAAGGAAAACAAGTATTGTATGTATATAGTTGAATAGACAGCTTAATACACCTGAAAGGTAAGTTGTAAAGAAGTAGAGAGGAGAAAATGACATTATGCGGTAAAGCTTTCATGCCTTGGCCTGGGGTACAATCGGGGTGTTGGAAAAGGCAGCTATAGAGAGAAGAGAGGGAGGGCGCCCTATAATGAAGCGCCCTCGAGCGCCCTACAACCTACAATGCTTTTATCGCACATTCAAAATCTGTTGCATTCTCTTGTCTTCACATACCTATTGCACACCCCTCGATTAGACAAACTCAGATCCTAATAATAATAGGGAAGAAGGTATGTGCGAGTTTGCCACGTTTTTGATGTGTTTTAGCGGTGTAAATAAAATTAACACTCTCTGAAATGGAAATAAAAAATATTACACAGTAAACATTTTTTTAATGATTTAATATGACAGTTGTCGAAAAAAATTTTATGTATACCTACTATGAATATTTTCATATGTTTTTAAGGAAAGCTCTACATCCCTGTTTAGAGCTCCATTCAACGAAGTGGAGATGGGCATAATGATATAGCCATAATATGATAACAGAGGAAGGTATTTAAACAATAATAACATTTATTATTGTTCTCTATAAATACTTCCCATATAGGTACACATTATAATGCATAAAAAATCTTTTATAACGTCTTAATAAAAATTCTAAGGTACAAAATTTAACTGTATAAAATGACATCTTACATAAATTGAATCAACAAACTTAAACAACAGGTAACTTAATTTATTTTTCAAAGAGTTGACGTTAGTCGGAATTGGCAACGAATCGTTAAAAAACTTCTTAATCAAACAATAAATTATGGTTATAACTTCCTTGTGAATTGCACCGATAAACAGCTCAACACAATAAATAATTTTATGTCTCAAATGAACATAAAACATGTCAACCATTTGACACGATTATGTTCGTGATAAAAACATATCACAGCGGTGTCGAATTGGAGTAGAAGCGGATTGAGACGTGTCTCAAAAAAAAAAAAAAAAATATATATATATATATATATATATATATATATATATATATATATATATATATATATATATATATATATATATATATATATATATATATATATATATATATATATATATATATATATATATATATATATATATATATATATATATATATATATATATATATAAATATATATATATATATATATATATATATATATATATATATATATATATATATATATATATATATATATATATATATATATATATATATATATATATATATATATATATATATATATATATATATATATATATATATATATATATATATATATATATATATATATATATATATATATATATATATATATATATATATATATATATATATATATATATATATATATATATATATATATATATATTATAATATTTTTATCTCGGTTTTCCCGTGTCAGTAGGTCTTGACTAAGACCATTTGTCTTCCGACGTTTCGCCTGAATATCACCAGGCATTTTCAAGGACTTAACGAAAAGCACGCGCGCGACACACGTCTACTCACATGTCGCGCGCGTGCTTTTCGTTAAGTCCTTGAAAATGCCTGGTGATATTCAGGCGAAACGTCGGAAGACAAATGGTCTTAGTCAAGACCTACTGACACGGGAAAACCGAGATAAAAATATTATAACATATTTCACCCGTGAAAACATCAAATATAACATATATATATATATATATATATATATATATATATATATATATATATATATATATATATATATATATATATATATATATATATATATATATATATATATATATATATATATATATATATATATATATATATATATATATATATATATATATATATATATATATATATATATATATATATATATATAGGTAAGTAAAGTAGGTACCTAGAAATAAAAAAAAAAACGAAAAATAAAAATCATATGACGCAATAATTCTTCATAGAATTTGAATTTTTTATGACAAATTTTTAACATCTCAATAGAGACTAAGTTGGAATATTATAGGAAAACAAAAAATTAAGGCTATAGGTATTTTAGTTTTTAATTTGTCATAAAATATAATTTATTTATTCATCTTCGTGTACCACCAAAGTACATATAATGCACACCGGTGGGCTTATTGCAATTAGACAATTTCTTCCAACCAACCAGATTACCGAGTATGATAAAATTATATATGTAGATACATTGTACATACATCAGCAAAAGAATGAAGATGAATCAAACAAAAGACTCCCGACAGGATATATATATATATATATATATATATATATATATATATATATATATATATATATATATATATATATATATATATATATATATATATATATATATATATATATATATATATATATATATATATATATATATATATATATATATTATAATATTTTTATCTCGGTTTTCCCGTGTCAGTAGGTCTTGACTAAGACCATTTGTCTTCCGACGTTTCGCCTGAATATCACCAGGCATTTTCAAGGACTTAACGAAAAGCACGCGCGCGACACACGTCTACTCACATGTCGCGCGCGTGCTTTTCGTTAAGTCCTTGAAAATGCCTGGTGATATTCAGGCGAAACGTCGGAAGACAAATGGTCTTAGTCAAGACCTACTGACACGGGAAAACCGAGATAAAAATATTATAACATATTTCACCCGTGAAAACATCAAATATAACATATATATATATATATATATATATATATATATATATATATATATATATATATATATATATATATATATATATATATATATATATATATATATATATATATATATATATATATATATATATATATATATATATATATATATATATATATATATATATATATATATATATATATATATATATATATATATATATATATATAGGTAAGTAAAGTAGGTACCTAGAAATAAAAAAAAAAACGAAAAATAAAAATCATATGACGCAATAATTCTTCATAGAATTTGAATTTTTTATGACAAATTTTTAACATCTCAATAGAGACTAAGTTGGAATATTATAGGAAAACAAAAAATTAAGGCTATAGGTATTTTAGTTTTTAATTTGTCATAAAATATAATTTATTTATTCATCTTCGTGTACCACCAAAGTACATATAATGCACACCGGTGGGCTTATTGCAATTAGACAATTTCTTCCAACCAACCAGATTACCGAGTATGATAAAATTATATATGTAGATACATTGTACATACATCAGCAAAAGAATGAAGATGAATCAAACAAAAGACTCCCGACAGGAAAATAGTCCAATGTTTGCGTATATGCAACTACAAAAATATTCGACCTCCATAGGATTGGCAAAGAGGACTTAATATCACAGATTTCTATTACATATAAATGGATTTATTTCATATAAGATCGTGAATCGTCTGAACACGGTCGTCAGTTAAACATCAATATTACTCCCAAGATGCTGAAAAATCAGTTCAATTAAAATAATGTTGTTTGACCAAAGACTGCTCCTAATCCTTATTGAACAGGGACTATCCCTAGCATATTGAAGAACAAAAACATTAACTGACAACAAAACGTAAGTGTCGATTGTATAGATGTATATTCCGTTGTCTATTGTGATCTCTGTTTTAAACGTTTTATTTTAAATTTTTATTATAGTTGTCAATTAACATTTAAAGTTTATCAGGTTAGCGTATAAAAAAATTAAATTCAAACAATAAACAATTAAAATATTACAACCTAATAATTACATGGGTATTGTGAGGAAATCATAATAAGTATATTTTGGATTGGATTTGGATGTCGAGTGAGTAGACTAAACACTGAACACATTAGGAACAAGGAATGAAAGTAAGTATCATGATATGTAGGTACAAATGAAGGATTCCCCAAACTTAAAGTCGTTACTCAGGTGGTAGGTTATAGTGTAAACGTAATTTTGAAGATGATAAATGATTCTCATTGTATTCGATACCGTTGTCGGACGAGACGGAACATGTGGAGTGTATCTCATGATTAGGGTTGCCAGATGGAAATTTGAAAAAGGAGGATTTTCCTTAAAAAGGAGGACAACCACAAAAAAACAGCCATACCTACAGACGCATATCCAAGAATTTTCATCGTCTCATAATTACTTCATTTCTTCATTTTTTTATATCTTCACTGCAATCGCTATATAGTTACTTACATAATATAGTTAAGTCATTACTCAAACTATTAACAATGAAACAAGTTTTTTTAATGAATTCACTTCATTTTATACATCATGTTTCACCAAAACACAATTTTTTTGTAATAAGTTCTTGGTGCTCTTTTATGAAAAATGTATAAAAATCTTTAGTAGACATGTTTTTAAAATTATATTGGATAACAATCAACGCAAAAGGAGGACATACGGCAGGTAAGGGAGGACAATTTGTCGAAAAGGAGGACATGTCCTCCTTTAGGATACCATCTGGCAACCCTACTCATGATAGATATGTAGTACTCTTCATCGTTAGGTGAAAATTAGAATTTTTTACACGGTATGTATTCTAGATCAGCGGTTATCAAAAAGTGTTCCGTGAAAGTTCCGAGAGTTGGTCACATTGTCGTAAATCATCAAGATCTTCATATTCGATTGTCGGACAAAAAACATAATTTTAGTGGTACCTATTATAAATGTTGGTAGAATGTGACTGTAAATAAATGACATTCTTCATTACATGTTTTGTTTTTATTTCAGTTGAAAATTATAACATACCAATAAGGTCCTCAAAATAGCATTTTTATCAATCATCTTTTTTAACAACCGAGATGGGGTGCAGCCAAAAAATGAGAGTCATCAATTAGGGTTCCATAGAAAAAAAATGAGAACCACTGTTCTAGATGAAAATAATGTGCCTCAACACTCGACCCTCAGGCCATATAATTATAAAAACAGTCGGATTATATTATTACCATAATTAGTGTTGGAGATGTTTGAAAACAAAGCGAAAGAAATATTAGTAAAATACTTAACATAATAACTCCTTTATTTTATTATATGTAGTTCACATAACGATTTTCAATTCTGTTCTTGTATGAACCACGCGTTAAAAATATGTTAGAACATAGAAAGCGGGAAATATTAATTGACGTTCAAAAGAAGCCATTCTGGGACATAAGAGAGTCATAATAGGAGATTCTTTAATTCCTCCGAGGAAAAGCGTTCTTACTATAAAAAGTTCTAACTTGCCAATAATTAAAGAATGAATGTTTCGAGAGGTTCGTCGAAGGAACCAGATATGATGAAATAACGTTACTAATTCATAAAAAATCGAATCGATGAACAAAATTCTGTAAAAACTCAAGTTGTTGATGGTATTATAAAAAGTGAACGTGCTAAAATTATAATGTATTACTCATTTGTAAACATCGGTTAAAAGGTGTAAATATATAACACGCAATAAGATAAATCAAATTTAAAATGTTACATATCTGCATAATAGGTTATATAATTTGAGATTTATTTTAATTTTTATATAATCTATATAAGCATTGTAACCTACTCATTAAGAAAATTTTATTGGAAATGTTTCGTGTGCGATTTCTTGTACACCTTTCAGTATGAGAATTGGTACACATAAAAAGGATTGAATTATAATAGCTAATAGATTATTATAATTACCGCGCATATTAACTATCAAAATGCTCAACTCAGCAGTCAGCGCTTTAAAACTCTTACCCAAACCAAAATAAATAGTCTTGACGTTCAATATTTTAGCAAGTTAGCGTGAGGGTAAATAAACTATTGTTTACACTGATAATCGACAGTTATATTATAATGACGATAACGAATAATCAACTATGAGGAGAAAATTGAACTCTGTACAAATAATTCAGTTTATTTATAAGCACAACGAACATAATAAAGAAGCGTTCAATTAACTGCCATATTTATGAGATAATAGAAAAATATGTTTATGTTTATCTATCAGAATCACCAAGTATCTACGCATATTTATAAATAGAGAAAATATAAAAATATACATTTCATTTAGAATATCCACATCCACAATATATGACGTAAACATGTTCTTATAGAAATTTTGTATTGAAATACGTGTAGCTCAAGTGGTTTTATTTTACAACCATAATAAAAAAAAACGTGCGTGGCAAATGATGTTGGTATTGTGTGTGGCTGCCATAAAATGAGATGAGAAATACATACTGAACTGATTTAAATCGTAAATGATCGATAGTAAATATGACCGAAACATTGATTATTAATTTGATGATTCCCTCATTCCTAGCGTCGTAGTTGGTTTATTGTTTAAATTTTGACGGACCATAATATACTATTATACCGGTTATTTAGAAAAAAAAAAAACATTTGCTCATAAATAATAAAAATAAATAAAATCTCAGTATTTTGAACAAGGGAAAGTCTATGGCCATTGTAAAGTTGGATGCTAAATTATTACTAGGTTCAAAATAATACTGGGTTCAATACCGAAGACGAATTAAAATTTGAATTAACATAAAAGTCAGTTAAAACAGAAATGCGTTTACCAGAGCTGTCACTTAAATCTAAATCCATTTTATAATACACCAATGATGTTTTGTAGTCATTTAAATTTCCTTTATTATATTAAATTTTCAGAAATTGCAATAATACCTACACTGAATGAATAAATATGATATCTCATTAAAATATTCAGTGCGCTTTCAGAATTGAAACCCATGAAACAATAAATAGAGATTATAAAAATTGTGTAACAAAACATACACTGGAACATAACTTAATACATAAATATAAACAGGAACAATAAATAAGTCAGTCTTAATATAAATCATAATACGAAGTATTCTAGTAAGTTAGTAAGCAGCTACTTAAGATAACATAGTTTTCATTAATAACTGGCATGCCAGAACACAAGAATTGACTAAATATAACGACTTTGTTTATATTATATTTCTGGCACGAACAACGTGGATTATAATAAATAACCACAAATGTGTTGAAATACATAATTTTAACTCATTGTATGGGATGCTATGGTAGGACTAGATAATATAACAAACCTTGTTTAATGCCTTAGTTAGTTCTAATTATAAAGTAAATTAATATTATGTCCTTGGAACAAGTGCAAAAACATCCTCATACGTCCTCTAAAACAAGAAAATAATTGTGTTATGGGTGAAAAAAATCTGTGGAGGTAGAATTCGAACTCGGCTCTACTGGTTTGCTATATCAACGAATCATGGTTTTGCCACTACCCATCTTTTAAAAAATATTTTATTTCTCCTCTTACGTAGAGAAAGACGTTTTTTTCCAATTTTCTCAATTGATAAAGGCGGAAACCCCTTTATTCTCACATAGGTGATATTTTTAGATCATTGGACAAGATATTGATCTCGAACGAAATAATAAATTGTGAAGCGAAAAAAGGTAAAAGGAAACTAAACTGGATAAAGAGATTACATTCGGAATGCTCCATTTTTCTCCATGTGCATACCGGGGATATACCTAATGTAGGAAAGATAATATTATATGTAATAATATTTGTGTGTGTGCGTGTGTAATATAGGGTCATGAAAAAATGGTATATGGGTAGGTATGTTGGTATGTATGTATAACGGGGGATTTTTTTGCTTATGACGACGGTTATAGTCCAGAATGGGACGAAAGTCGAGGAAGAGAGGACCGTGTAGTAAGTATGTAGTATAGCACTAGGAACATCTGCTTGGCAGCGCAATATTAGTGAAGTAATGGAGACTGATAAAGCGTCGCATATACGATCAATATTCAAAATAGTCTTCTGTATTATGTATTCATTTCCATAAATTAATAAGAATTTTAATTGTTTATTGTATTTCATTCCCCATAAGTTCATTACAGATCACTTGGGTTCGTCGTTACAGAAAAGATACATAGTTCACAATCTTATGGTCATAAAATAATCGATAAAATTAAAAATATTAAAATTACATGACAGCATGGTACAACAGAGTACGGAGAAAACATATTAGAGAGTGAATAAATATAAAGAGAGAAAAAGGAAAAAATACAAAATAAGCAATTCAGAAAAAAGAAGAGAAAGATAAAAAAATTCACTGCTAGAAGGATGTAAATAGTCCTACTGGCACCATATGTCCAATTAACAATTTTACAAGATAAGAGGAAGGTACATGGCATTGAAAAAGCAGTAAGAATACAAAAACAAAGTCAGGGACGACAAATCAAACAAATACATTAACATAATATTATGTTAGTATTCACAAATATCAAAGATTAGTTGGATTGATGTTTGGCATCTCGTCGGGCATCTCAATAGGACAGAAAGTGAATTCAGAACGTCTTATAGCAATAATTTAAAAAAATATATATTTGTCATAGAGAATTAAAAAAAAGTATTTGTATATTAAATATAAATTTTATGACATGTACCTATATTCAAACACAAAGATACTTTAAATAACTTTTTAGTTATTTTAATATATACACAATCAGCATAAATAAAAAAGTTTTTTGTACATAACCTAAACTTTTAATCTATTGTAATAATGAATATTGAATAACCTTTCAGGTGAGGTTTATCACTTTCACAATTAATAAGCATATACGTTTTCATAAAAAGTTTACAAATGTTTATTAAAACGGCATTTTATTTAAAACAATTTGGTTGCAATGCAACTTTATGCTGTACTTTAATGTCAATAAATGATCTTATGACAAACCAGTAAAGCCAAAGTCACCATTAACAATGCAATCTAGAAACGACACATGATAATGAGACTTGGATTTAAATACAACCAGGCAAAATGTCAAGAATCGCAGTCTTTTTACACTGACAGAATACTGCAAAGTGATTGTTGATATTATTGACCGTGAACGTGTCGCCTAATGGAGGGATCGTCTTGTAGAAATTCCCGGGGGAGGAATGAACCGTTGGCCTTATGCTGTGGCCAAATAATGTCGGTGCTGGACAAACTTGTTTATTTTGTCGAGCACGGAGCAGGCGTGATCAAATTATATTGCCACACAAGTTGCGCTACAATACGTACATCGTAGATACGTCAAATTATGTCAAAAGCTATGAGACCCAAATAGTAAGTAGGTAAATACTGGTGGACCCTATATTGTATATGTCCGAAATAGCAACGCGAAGAACGGTCGGTATTACAAAATAGGGCAACGATTAAACTAAACCCAACTAAGTAAATTTTGAACATTATTTAATCCTTGTCGACAGGACCTTTAAGCATACGGTTGAAATGGGCTCGCGGTTGGTTTGGAATAGAGTAAATAATAAAATTATAATTTCATGGGTTTAAACGACTAACTAATTCCAAGTTTATTAAATAAACTCTGAAATGGAAAAGACAATAGGTATTAAGTTTTAACATTGCAAACCGATTATAAGATACTTGATTGAAGGTTTGACAGTAAAATTACATTTTTGTTTTTCAGATAGGTTAACTTTTTTAAGAATAATCTCCTCAAGTCTAAAAAATATTCAGATCACATTAAACGTTAGGAAATAAAGCTTGGAGTTGAAAGATTATAAAATATTTCTAGATAATGAAATGGAATCCATATTTTACGATGTAAACATTTCAATTGGAGTTAAGTTATACACATGGCCAATATATTATATCCGAAAATATTGACACGAATTACTACAGCATGGTTAGTAAAATTGTTGGCAACCGTTCTAGATTAACTAATTTCGATAGCATAATATGGAATCGTCTACGTTTTTTAAAATCGACGTTTATTAACCTCCTACTCAAAAGTAATAGAAATATTTACGATGAGGATATACAAAATTATACAAGTAATCAAAATTGAATCAACAAAGTAAAAGTGATTGTTTCATTTGTCTAGATAAAGAGATCACAAGGTCAAGAGTAAAATATCTCTAAGAGTAATCACAACAAAAATAATACGTATTCCAATTAATATAATATAAGATTTGTACAGTTCTTTGCATTTTATGAAAGAACGACTTTTAGTCATTATATCTTTGTGTCTTGTGCATCGCTCGTCTTATGAGACAATTTGTATATTGTTGGGAACAATGAAAGAAAATAAAACACAATAGCAGATTCTCCAGCGCCCAGCGCACATGACTCACTCCATGGATGATTATTTGTGTATTATATATTATGTATGTAGGTACTGTTTGCAAATCTTGATTCACGCGACTATTTTTACATTTGTGAGTGTCAAGATAGTCCAATCATAACAGCGATTTACATATGATAAGCGCTCGTCAGTGTCAATAGTAAGTACGCTATCTAAAACCACAAATTTCCACAAATCCAGCGGGCTGAATAAATATGATGCGATACTAAATATTTACAAAGAAACAAAACAAACGACGCTAACTCGTATCTGATTATTCCTACGAACGATGAACCTATCAAAATATATATATGGATGTACATATATGTACTTTGATATACCTGAACAATTTAGTTTGATTATGGACATGCATGCAATTCGCATGATTTATTCAAATAAAATATTCAAGAAAATCTGCATTCTACAATAATACAAATTCAGTTATGCGTGTAAAAGGAAAAGGATATCCGACATATTTATCATTAACCTATAGATGATAGTAATAATAAACAGTTACTTGCACCTGACGCAAGTAGCGATGAGTTTATTACCGAACGGTAATTTCTTCTAACTAACCAGTGTTCCCAGTAGGCAAGCAATAATTTCCAGAGAAATATTTTTTCTGGCACCGAAATTAAAAAGAACACACTGCTATGCCATGGCGGTCAACTAAAATTATTCCGAGATATTATTTTAAGTCAAATATTCAATTTGAAAACGTCATTTAAATTCGTCATTCGTCAAGTAATGTTGTGAATCGTTAAATTATAAACATCATGTCAATTAAATTAAATGTTTACTCTACTATCCACGTAGACTGCCAGTTCATTAATAAATATATTATTAAATTATTATAACATTTATTAAAACAATGAAATATGTAATACAAAACTGATATTAGCTGTGAGGCACCGGCTTAGAATAGTGCTTCCACTCTTTTCTATTATTGTTTTCGAGTGTCCCGTAAGTGCCGGGTAATCGAAAATACAACAGGCAACAATAACATCTCACATAGTTCAGCAATGAGGTTCACCACCCATTCTGAATATAGTGCCTTTTTAGGTGAGACGAGACTGGTGTGTGGGTATACACAGATATGTTGTGCTCCCTTTTATAAGGCAATGCACACCCGCACACCTTTCGCTGGTTACCCCACATTGTGGGATATGCCGTGATGGAATGAATGAATGAAACTGATATAAGTTATGTAATAGAACGATATGTGATAGAATAAAAAATGAGGACATAAGGAGATAATGCATGATGAGTATTATAAGTAAAATGGAAGTGAATTCCATGAGGTGGTTTGGACATTTTGAAAGAATGAATGATGAACGACTGACCAAAAAAATATACATAGGAGTAAGAGATGGAGTGAATTGCAGGGGCCGCCCCAGAAAGGGATGGCATGACCATGTGAATGATATTTTAAAAGAAGGAAATGTAAGAAGCTTGAATAATCGACGAGCATGTATGAGACGATGCATGGATGTAAAGGAAGCTAGGAATGTGTGAAAAAATAGAGGAGTACGGCGCTCAGTTCTCTCTGCTTACCCCGTAAGGGATATGGCGTGATGGTATGTATGTATATTAGGTATGCTCAAGATTAAAATTATTCTGTGTGCTTTTGTATTCCCCTATATATAAAAAATCTTAAATTTCAGTAGGTATCGATGAGATTTCTTGCTTCAATTAAATATCAAATGTGTGTATCATTTCATGTGTAAATAATTTGTAAGCCCTATTATATAAAAGTAACAGCTCCAGCCCCACTAGGCTGCCCCGGCCTTGTGGGGAGTTACTTACTTAACCTAAATATGTACAATTGTTTGTGTATTAACTATAAATAAATAATAATAAATAAAATAAGATTTAACGTAGATAACGATTTAGAAAGTTTAAATAATAAGAAGACTCTATAATAGCGTCGTTTGATAGAACAAGGTCATTTCAAGGACATTCTAATTAAAACGACCGATAATGATTCGACATAATTTTATTCCTTTGAAAGTTCACAGAGGACAGAGAATGTGATTTCAAAGGAACGACAAAAATACTACATACAAAAAATAATTAACAATTTACATATTTAGAAAAAAAGGAGGAAATGAAACAAAATGAGAGTTCGGCAAACAAAGGAAATTTCTGTGTTAATTATGGTAATTACAAATGAAATTATAGGAAACTGCGGGAAGAGGGACAATGAATGAATGGATGGATGGAACAAAAATAATATCAGTTACAAAGCGGAACGACCAGTGCGTGCTTTTGAATTGGGATGTGTATGCTAAAAATAATACCATGGGACAATATGCTTGTGATATAGAACAAAGAAATGGTCGTTTAATTGGGGAATAAATTGAGTAATGAACGGCTAAAAATTGGTATTTCAAGCTCTTATAAAAAAGGAAATCATTATCTTCCTGGATGTAAACAAAACGGGGCAGATAAGTTGTTATAAATACTAAAACAGTTTAATGAAACGATCTACATAAAACGTTAACAAATGAGTTAGTTTGAAATATATACATAACTTAAGGTGGTCAACTGATTCCACTTTAAGACTAATTTAATCTAACGAGCGCTCATACTAATCAGTTTTATTTGATAATTTCGTTATTTCTTTGGGGAATCGCTACTCAATGCTCCTTACATTTACATTTAACAGTATAATCTTGATGGACTCTGCCTATCTTTATGACATGTTACCATATTCTACTCTCCAGAACCTATTTTGAGATCATCATACTTAGCAAGAACGTCTCCTATCATACGACATACCAATCTAAACAACTATTCACCAGATTAGTAGATTGATGTAACGCACAATAGCATTGCCTTAAATTTTTATATATTTTTTAAAACATACTGAGAATACTCATTAATAATTATTTGTACTTTACATTAAACCGGCAGACGACGAAATATTCACAGAGGTGAGATTGGCATGATTAGAGCAGCACTCTTCTATTGTGTGGTTTTTTGTAAAGACCATGCCCCCAAGTCAAATTGAAAACGCTGTTCGTTTTCGCCAAGCGCTAATTTTTTTTGTATGGGATTTGACGTTTGTTGTTTGTTATTGTAGAAAAAATTTCTACAACAAACGTCAAATCACATACAAAAAAAAATAGCGCTTGGCGATAACGAACAGCGTTTTCAATTTGACTCAGGGCCCATATTGTACGATATAATAATAACACGCATCCCGCTTCGGCGCAGTACCATGCCACAACAAACTCGTAATAAACCAAACGGTAGCAGCATTCACGAGAAACAAAAGGACATTAAGAGCGAGTGTGTCGCTAAATGAGCATATTTGCATGACAACTGACGAACCGTAATAACATATTAGAACTCTGCATTACACAATACAAAGAGCAGATAAGAAATCGACAAAACAAAAGACATTGTTGACAAACAATCAAGTAAATTATACATTTGAATTAATACTGAGATAAGTTGGGAATTTCATTACAATATAGTAGTTGAATACATAAAAATATGAAAAGGAAGGGACGCACTAATTAAACAAAAATAACAAAGGAAACGAGAAAACAATAATTTATGGTGACTCCTTGCTAATGATAAAATTATCTGTGTCAATTCTGTGAACGACGAAACCTTTATAAACCCACAATATTTAAATAATTTACCACCCACACGTTTACCGCAATCTTTAAACATTTGCCACAATCCTTAAAAACGTTGTTTTTCTGTCAAACCACGGCCTCTCCCCAATCGGATACCTAAACCTACCACACTTGCTATTCTCCTTCATTGTAGGTACTTGAGCTATAAATACAATCAGAATAACTTAACTAATGATATGTTACGTTACCTCAATATGTACAAATATCTAAGAAAATTTTAAAGAAAATAATTTTTGAACAATATCCCTTCCTTTTATCATATATGTGAACAGTCCGTTTATTGAAGTTATTTTATTTCTTACACTTGTTTTAAAAATGACCTTATACTATTGTGCTGAATAAGCTTTAAATTTATTGGAATGGTAGGAGTAGATTACTGTATTGTCAGTATATTAAAAAAATATATGATTATTGTAAACTAAGGTAAAATTTTATTAAAAATAATGTCAGGAAAACTGCAGTGCTCCAAAGCAGGATAGACATAAAGCTATTGAAACCACCAATACCACTTGGAAAGTGGCTGTGTCTGTGTTAAATTTATTTCACATGACTAAGTTTTTAATTATTCACAGTGTTCGCCTCTGGCAGAAGACAATGGTGTGCCTTGAGGTACCCGTCGAGGTCGTATGGAGACATGCTAATTCAACAGCAGTGAGGTGCTTCATTCGTAAAAAGGTGCAACGAATGTCTCAAAACACAAACACATTGGTTACAAATGACACGGATAATAACTCGTAACTGAGATGAAGATGCATTAATTATTTCACGCTATGACAACCAACTGTCGCAATATGATACGTTAACACTGAAATAAATATAACATCTAGGGAATAAATTTAATATTCAAAACCTCAAATCATCTTGGGACATTATAAACATCTCAAGTTGTTATGAAACTCCGGCGGTTCCTATTTCATATTCGCGTTCACTGTATTTAAAATAATATTCTTACATTTCTAATGTCATAAATACACAAAATAATTGTTCGAAATACATAACGAAAATCACAATGATTGTAAAAGATACAAAATAAGTATTTCATTTTTATACCACAATTTATAGAATCAGTAACCCAACGTTAATCAGTTACGATGAGGGTGTTCATTATATTCATAAATTCTACACTTGGACAAGAATGCTTTACTAAACCTATTTAAATTCACCGAATTTAGTTATATATTTTTTTATTTTATTAGATTTACTTAGTAAAATAATTTATACAAAAGTTTATGTACATATGTTGAATACATACATAAACACACATACTTAAATTAAGCATTTCTAATTCTGAATACAAAATTATTAATGATCGAGTATTAAAAAAATAAGAATGTCGCTAAATGCTAACATCACAAGTCACCATTCGGAACACCGATGTGTCACCACATCATAATATAATAGCTTCTCATAATGGAGATGTGGCGCCTGACACAACGTCTTCATTAAAATGAACCACCAAACTTTAATTAACATCACTCCTCTCGCATTAAAAATACAGAATTATTCAATTACTGCAACCATGAAATAGAAACATTCATTCCTTTGCGAATGCGTCAGCATGTCTGATTGTAATAATGTATCAATTGTCATTTCAGATGTATTATTACTTCGGAAGGCTTCGTAATATCGCTGTAACCATTGCCTTTTTACGATGCTTTCTTATAACATCGTGTGATTAACAACTTCCATAAAATAATTCTTGTTAAATTCACACAACATATCTTGACAATTATTCATCCAAATTCCACGTATAAATATAAACTGTGTGAGTATATATTTCTACAAAAAAATAGAAAAACTGTAGAAACGAAATAGGAAAAAAATTGCAAAAATAATGGATGAAAGACGTTCGTCGAGCTTACCCAATAATTTAGACAAAAACACTAATGCATTTTGTCGTACATCAGCTACATAGATTACTACAACGGTATTGGATTGTCAAAGCAACAACTCGATAGATTACAGATGGTATTTTATACAGCAACAAATGTTATTTACGAGTATTGTGTGGAAAAACATGGTCATATAATGCCTATCTTAAATTAATTCGAGAGAGAATTGACTACAAGATTTGTATGGTGTTCAGTGGCTTGAAAAACCTTTCAAAATAAAACGTTCAAGAACTGTGATTGCAGAGAACTGCCTAAGAAGCATTTTGCACATAGGAAGCCTGAATCATAGAGTATCAACTCCATACCATAGAGTTGATATGATCGATGCTTTGGAAAGAACTTAGAAAGACCTTATCTAAAAAAACACTGTAATCAACTTTTGTAGGACATCACATTAAAGCCTTTTATATGCTTTTAAATCATGGAATAGCTCTATACAACTTCATAGTAATATTAGTATTATTAGGTCAGTACAAGGCTAGCGAATGATCTCAATGAAAATATATGCGAGCATATACCTACAAGTTATCGCATATCTGACCAGCACCTCATACCTTCGGATTGTTCACAATACATACTTACATGAAAAAAATGCGGATAAAATCTGACGGCCTTCTGGAAGAATATTTTTATTTTTGAAAAGTGAAGAAATGACAAACAGGAATTCTCGGATAAGTGATGTGTCAGCACAAAATATCAATTGCTAATTATCTCCTTATACAGGTACAAAATAAACTATTGTTATTTGCGAGGTGTAGTTGACTAGATATTATAAAAATGTTATTGAATTTGAATGGATAAATAATAAGGAGAGAAAAGATCTTCACAGCGACGTTATTGTAAATCAGCCGCATTGGATTAAATGAAAAATAGTTTTGTGAAATGTCACGGCGTTGAACGCTAAATGTCAGCCGTGCAATTGTTTCATTTCGTAACACGTTTCAATGAGGTTATCAACTGCTATATTATAATATCATTTAAAAATACAATATTAGTAGTTAGTTTTCAATTTTTTCGGTTTAAAAATATAAATAGATAGTAATTATTTCGATGTTATTAATATTCAAACGGCAAAAACAATAAATTAAAATTGATAAGTAGGTAGATAATTGCATGTAAATAAAGTAATCATGTCAATAAATTCGATACGTTAAATTATAATTAACAAACGTTGTAAGTAAACAAAGATTCGTCACGGAGTAGCACTGACACTATATATAATTACGGCTTGTTTGTGTTTGGATAAATATACGGATGATAATAGCGTATCAGTTTGACGATAAGCTCATGAATATTTAATGCAGATAGGAAGAGCACAAAAAATGATGTTATGAAATTTTCAACATTATCGACAAAATACATAAACGGCTGTAATTTTACAACGTGTAGGTAAACTTGTTAGCTAATTAGCAATGTCTGACGCTATCGTGGCTAATATTGAGATTCTTTGGTATCCGCCAACACCGATATAATCGCGTTTTACGCTATTGTTAATTGAGATATTCCCTCGGTGATAAGAAATCCACCCGACACCGACGCGACTACATGTATGTTCTGCATGTTTCGCTTAGCGCCCAATCGACAAAATTCACTTTCGATTCTTGTTATGAAGGCATAAACTGAAACAATTTTGAACTTGATCGGTTTTATGAATAATATAAAACGTAATAATTGTACCCCTTATGATCGTTTCAACATCAAAAATCAACTAAGTACTCATTTGGAGCTCAAATCCTTGAATAGAGCATGAGCAGTACCACGCAGAAAGTTTCCATTGTTTTTGATGACAGTTGACTATTGAGAAAGTTATGGATATATTTTAAAGGAATTACTTAAATGAAATTTTGCGTTGAATGCATCAACTGGTTTGTAGAAAATATATAACTATTTGCAACAAAATGACTCTATGATCACCAACAAATATACAGATACCGAGAACCAAATCGAATTATGGACAAAGAAATTTTCATTTCCTTGGAGTAAAAATTTTCAATTTGCTTCCAATTGAATTGAAGAAAAATACAAATATAAACAGCTTTAAATGTGGATTAAAGAAGTGGATAAAAAAAACAGACAAGACAGTGATAAATAAACAACTCTACGTTAACATACAATGACACACACGCACACCTAAACAATATACCTATATAATTATAAGCTGCTTCAGAACAGGTTTTTAACCTAGTGAAGCAGTTTACATTCCGCATCTAGTCCTTAAGGATCTTTTTTTTTTTTGTAAAAATATTGTATTGTTAAACTTTGATGTGTACCTGTATATTATTTCTTATGTTACAAATAAAAAAAAAAAAAAAATAAATAAACAAGTAAAATAATCATAAGCCCGAATCATCAAAGGCATGTAAACGAACAAAGAAAATAAAGAAGCGTCGCGTTGATAGGATCTAACACGTATAAGGAAGGTACGTAGTGACTGACTTTTGTGAAGTCTGCGATGATGCCTAGGTTTGGTATGCCGAGTATATTAATTTATTTATTATTCGAGATCCTAATACATACGAGACATGCGGATCACGTCGAGCTTCGGTGGTCGATATATCAATAATATTAATTGTGAATATACTATTTATACGGTCGGTGGATGTTACACAGAGACACGGCGAAACCACAGCAAGGTATACAGTGTCCAGATGGAACAAAACAATGTGCGGTTAGTAGCCAATGTACCTACCAAGATATCTTATGACTAACTGGCTACATAGCGGTCGCATCATCTTAACACTGCTGAACGAAGATACATTCATTATCTACAGGAATAGGTACAATGCATACATATTATGTAGGTATACTTCCTAATCACAATCTATTAAATACCGAATCTCTATCGTTTGCAAACGATTATCAAGTAAATAAATCACGTATGGTTTATACATTTTCGTAAAATTGTACATTTAACATTCGCATTCTCGTATTATTTCAAATCATAAAATGATTGAAATACATGCATCGGTCATCTAGAATCTACAATATAGGTAACATTTATATTAACACTATACAGAACGAATTAAAAACATATTTTTGAGAAACATTAAGTACAAATTTGGTAAAACTACAAAAATGAGATGCAGACTTTACAGACAAGACGAAGGACCTCAAACTCAATGTAGGTACCTTTATGGGCTTTATGACTGTACAGACCTTATGAAAATTATTTACTTCAACATACCAAACAGACGAACAAGGCACATCTCAACGTTCTTTTTAGAAAAAAAAATAGTAACAGCGCTCAGAATTCGCCATTGTATGCCTTACCACAAATAATAATTTAGAAAGGATCAGGCCCGTGGACATCTTCTGTGTGTCCAGGACCCTTTTCAGGAGCCACATTAAACTTAATTAATTGTATTGTTACCAGCAGTGTGTACATGATAAGTTACAATTACTTACATTGGCCATTTTATTAATAAAAAAAAAATACCTAGGTACCCGATCTGACAAGCGAATTAGCACAAAAATCAAAATAACATGTTTTTTAACGGATATCCACAAATAATAGGCTATAGATTCATAAATACCATTGCTATTTTGTAGTGGAGTTGATACATTGCATTAAAAAGGATATACCTACATGATTACGCATGCAATCGTCTTTCCGTTTACATAACAATATATGTTTTTTTTTTTAAATCGTGTTTCTTTATTAGTTAAATTTAGATTCCATGAAAGTGTTTATTAAACCATTGATTTATATGTACATTAACGCGATGCGTATACATTATCCTGGTATCGAATGATATTTTTAATATTATTATTGATGTCGTGTCAATCCGATTTATTAGGAACACATAAATCTATTCAATGCGGCCGTAGTCGATCTGATTTGTAGTAAATTACTATCACGATCAATTTGTACACTTATCTACTTTAGGTACTATTTTAATTATTTATGAAATAATGATTTATTTATTGATTTTTATTTACATAGCAATATTATTTATTCTCAATATTATTATTGTATGGAGATTAAACATGTTTGTTTTTGTCTGAACTACTTAATATTTAGCAAATTTAAAATAAAAGTAATAAAATAACAACACATTATGCTTAGTTATATAATTAAAACGATGACAATTACGTAATAACAAGGCATGATATGATAATATTTCAATAACCAAAGAAATTGTAAGACTTAATCGAAATAATATCGAGAAATAAATATGAATAAAACGCAATACAATGAAATTATCTCATGAGTGTACATTCATACAAGGAAATACAAGGAAAATAAGAACCTACATAATATGTACATATATGTAATACAACATCGTAGTGATCATATTTCCCAAATAACTTCCCAACGAATTAAATTTCAAAGATGGGTGTAATTAACACGAAAAAAGAGAATCTTACCTCTTCTGGAACTTTGTCGCATTCTCCATTGGTTTCTTCTTTCTTCGCCGGTTTCTGTTTATCCTTTTTACTAAAACTAATCGACCGGAAGGACCATTTCTTCTTCACCTGCAATATATCATAACATTCAGCTGACTTCAGACTCTGCACGATTAAGTTCATTCAAGAAAAAAATAATTGTCGCAAAGTTCACATTAAATCACAGTGAGGCATTAAAATTAAAGAATAAATGGGGCTGTTATTAATCATATTATTTTTTCCTTTATAAAGACCTCTTCCTTCCTCAAAAAAAATATGACATCTACGCCCCTCATTACTAATATTGTTCAAACTAAAATATTTTCGATTCCTTAATGTTTAGTGATGTTATGAAAATTAGCTTATTTTATGATTGGAAAAATTACACAATATAGGCATTTTAATAACGACTAACAATTATACACATTTGTATACGCCATACCCCGTACGGGCTAGGCAAAAAAAATAATAAACACACATGGTTCCCTTGACGTTCATGCATCGTCTCTTTAAATTTCCTTGTATCAAACTACAAATTATGTAGAGTTGAAGCCAAATATCTTGAACTTTTAGCCGAGAAGGGGGGCGATTTGCACGTAAACCAACGAAGCAATAAGACACAAATTTGCGTTCTGCGCAACCGGAAGCTCGTTCAAGACGTTTGGCGAAAACTATACATGATCGTGACACCATTTATATGAAAACGTCTTTTAAAAATTCCAAACTTTATTTGTAAGCTACCGCATATGATTTTTGTAAGATTCTTAGTGACTAATAATTTCATTTAATACATGCATATTATGTAAAAACAGTTCTGCTTGCCTTTTCTTTTTTGGGTTTTTTGTTCGTTTCTGGTTCTGGTGTGTTTTCACCTTCTTTGGCTTCACCTTCTCCACCACCGTTTACCGTTACTGGTGTAATAATTATATCTTTTTCATTACTATTGTCTTTTTCGTTTTCTTGTGCATCATCCTGCTCTTGCATTTTCTTTTCCTTATCCTGCACAAAACAATCCAAGAATTACAAAACCAAACAATGCAGACTAGTAATATATATTCCAGTATAATCTACAAAAACATATTTTTACATTCCATAATAATAAAAATAATGTCGGTCTTGGCGAATGACTCAAGGGTCCCGGTGAATATACTCTTTTGGTGTGATTTCAATTTGGATTTGTCTAATATCATATAGTCTTAAGAATTGGGTGCATGTTAAATTATTAATTTGATTTAATACCTCTTAGTTGCCCGAAAAACAACACAAACAAATATCTCACTATTTTATCCATAAAAGATAAAATTTAATAAAGGGTATTTAAAAAATTACCTAATTAGATTTAAATTTAAGATTTTAGAGAGACCACATAAATATGATAGAACGGTCTCGAACCTCATATCATTCCGCCAACAACATATCAACAGGACGTCGAAGTCGCTTTCGGAAAAAGCGACTTCGAAGACCGCCAAACAGATGGGAGGGACAGTTGGACCTCATTTTCCTCTGAAGATATATTTTTACTCTGAGTAACATTCAGAAGAAACACAGGTCCACGATCTACACAGAGAAGAATAATATTTAAATAATTTCCCCCAAAACTCACTGAAATTTGTTCGTCCTGGTGTGCATCTCCGTTAAGCTGTGGTTTGAGCGTGTCTATGTCTTCGATCCTCTCCAGTTTCCCTTCACCACCAGCTCCAGCTGCCACCTCACTCCCTTCAACCACTACCTCCTTGCCAGTGGTAATGTCCACTGACCGCTTGCTTTGTCTAGCACCCATCCTGTGCCTGAAAAAATTAATAAAACAGCAAAATTAGGTACAAGTATCAAAATAATGTGCAATCAATTTAGTCGGGACAACTCATACCTAGAAAATATTATGAATTAATAGAAAGGTGTCAGTATCATTCGTTTTTTTTTAAATATTGAAACAAATTTCTTTCCATGGACCACTGTCGTCATAATTAATAATCAGGAGAAGAACCGCTACTTCGTTAGACAAATGTAACTTCGTTAGTATGTCCAGAAGAAGAAGCGGTTCTGCTCCGAAACAAGAAGAGGATTTATTACCTACTCGACTCTGGTTCACACAAATAAATTTCATTATTTTAATGATATCATATAATATGTTAAAATGAAAATTAAATTAGTTAAAATAAATCCTGTCTCCAAAGTTCATATGGGGGGCAAGTCTGCGAAATCAAAACCCTCATGATTACCATATCATGGATATAATTATCATATGGAGTTTTATGATATCTAAAGATATTATAGAACTCCATTTAATAATTATATCCATGATATGGGTAATCGTGAGGGTTTTGATTTCGCCGATTGGACCAGACTTACCCCCATGGTGAAGAGTGAAACTCTGGGTCTATAATAGTCTTAACTAAACCGGTAATCCTGCATAGATCCGAGTCTTGGTACATGACACTCAAGGATCAACAAAGATTGCTGACATTCGAAAACAGGATATTGCGGAAAATTGTAGGCCCAAGGTCGGGGTGTGTGAGAGGTACTTGGAGACCAAGAAGCAATGAGGAAAATCGTGTATTGACAGGGCTACCCTTAATAACTAGTGAGACCAGATCTAGAAGATTAGTCTATATTGGACATGTCATCAGATCGGGAGAAGAAAGCGCCACAAACGTATCCTGCAAAATAACTGTGGGCTAGAGACCACTGGGATTACCAAGACAGAGATTGATGGACAATTTCACTCAAGATCTAAATGTACTGAATGATGTTTGTGATGACTGGGAGTTCCTTACTGGTGACAGGAAGGCTTAGAAATCCATTGTTCAATAGGCGGAGTTATACGGCTATTGGGAGTAAGTTAAAATGTGCTACATAGAAATGATTTTTTTTTTACTTCACGACATCAAAATGATCAATAAAGTTG
Organism: Molanna angustata; assembly: GCA_963576475.1. NCBI lineage: Eukaryota > Metazoa > Arthropoda > Insecta > Trichoptera > Molannidae > Molanna > Molanna angustata. The sequence goes on from OY754971.1 coordinate 21,945,126, forward strand.
GCAACTATGTCATTCGATTTCGGTTTAAAAAACAAAATACTTTCCAGCACATAAAAAAGTCAGGGATTTTTGAGGCTACGTTAAAAAAAAAAAAAAATAGGCTACGTTCAATAGGCATCCAATAAGAAAAACACTTTTTACGTCAAAACAGATAAGCGTTAATACTCAAATTTTAATTAAACCAATTGAATTTCAGTTTGCCTCTTTGTTCATATTGTTGGAGGGTGCGAAATAACAATTAATCAAAATAAAATAAAAAAACATTTTTAATATCTGTTAATAAACACAACAAAAACTTCAACTGTTGCAATATTCGACTAAACGATATTTCGTAACCTCCACATAGTGTTAGCGCACATACTAACAATATATCTATCCTAAGAAACACTTAAAATACATTAATAATTCGGAAATAATTAATCGGATATTTAAATAAACAATACAATTAATTTTATTGTGGAATATGATTAAAGTAATAAAAACTAATATTGACTATTACTTAGAAATATTAATTAGAAAGTGAGAAATAAAGGGGTTTGGCTATATTTAGTTTATTGGCAGATTATTTTAGACAAACTCCATTTTATTACTTGAATTGAAAGCGTCAAACAAACCAAATACAAAATACAAACCAAAACCACAAATAGTATCTAATTGTTTGAAATCATATAGGTACATACATACATATCATCACGCCATGTCCCTCGCGGGGTAGGTAGAGAGAACCCAAAGCCACATTTTTCTATTCCAGCAGGCATCCTTCGCCTCGTCAATATTCATGCATCGTCTCGTAAGTGTTCGTCTGTTGTTTCTCACATTTCCGTTTCAGAATATCGTTCACAAGGTCGTGCAATCATTTTCTTATGCGGCCCAGCCCCCCAAGACAACGTGTCATTTAACTCAAGAAAAGAAACAAGAAAAGATAACCCAATGTATGGATGTGACAGTTGTCAGTCACGTCACAACTGACACTTCCATACATTGAGTTATCTTTTCTTGAGATAAATGACACGTTGTCTAGAGGGATTGGGCCTCTAATTCCATTCCTGTTCGCACTGTATATTTTTCCTCATTCATTCTCCCCGTCTCAATTTGTTCACATTCATTGATGAATAAATGACATATTTCTTCATCTTACATTCTTTCCTTGTGTCCTCTTTTCTTACCATGTAATCTATAACAGATTCTTCTTAACGATCTTATTTCAACAGCATTTATTCTGCTTTCGTGCGATTTTTACCATGTCCAGGTTTCACATGCATACATTAAGGTTGGCACTACGATAGCGTTATGAATGACAACTTTTATTTGCTTCCTTTGATATATTGCGATCATTCATAACAGCAGGGCTATTCATGAAGTTTATTAACATAAGTTCAAGATCAGCTTCAAACTTCAGAATCTTTCAGAAGCTTAAAATTAATTAAAAATTTGTATTAATTTATAGAAGAATTAATGACAATTTCATACTAAACGTTGATATTGACATTTTTTTACGATTAAATCTAGATAAAGATTGAAATTAGATTATGATCGAGTAGGTACTGATTTATACATTTTTAAGATCAAGGCAAGACGTATTAAGAATGTGTCATGAGTAGCCCCCTCCCCTGGTTTAAGTGCTCCTATAACACTTATTTTTTTTTTGCTCATATAACAAGTAACAATTCATTTAAGATAATCTTAATAATAAAAGAAAGGTTCAACTTCGCTGTTTCGGTCTGTTGTTCAATCATCTCCGCCTCAATTATGAAACTTTTTACTCAAAAGGCGTCATGCTGTGAATTAATCCATTTCGTTAACTTTTCTACAGAATCCCGGGTCGAATGAAATAACAAGAAGAAAAACACAACACGTTTAGAGGGTTGGATTTCGTGGTTTATGATTATATGAATAATGTAAGTGGACGTAACAGTAGCTGGAAATGCCGGTATAGGAAGAAACAAGAGTTCACGTGTCGTAAATGTACAACATCTCGAGGCCTTACAAATATTTAATGGTAGTAAACCTTCAATGATACATACCTACTATATGAATGAGAAATAATAAATATTACACAGATATGTACAGAAAAAAAACATGTTTCAGTATAAACAAGTAAATAAATAAATGAGGACACCCTTTTCAAAGTTTTCTTCACGTTGAAATGTTATTGTCAAAAGATTTTCATAAAAATACTCCAGGGGGGCAAGTTTGGTCAACAGGCGAAATCAAAACCACCCATGTTTATCCATATCGTGGATATAATTATCATATGGAGTTCTATAACATCTTAGGATATTATAGAATTCCATAAGATAATTATATCCATGATATGGGTAAACATGGATGGTTTTGATTTCGCCTGTTGACCAGACACCCCCCCCCCTGGTTTTATGCAGTAAGTAAAGCATTATTGTTTACTTTGTATGAAATACAAAATTGTTCTTAACCTACTCAAGTTGGAAAGAGTTTTAACATGCATTGTCATCTGGAATACACAAATTCTGAAAGTTTCAGAGTTCTTACTGGTCGGGAAGTTAGTTGAAAATCTATTGCAAAATTCCAGTACGAGCAGACGAAGTTAATTAAAATGATGTAAAAAGTATGAATATTAGAAGGTAAGTAAGTAGGTACGTTATAATATTCCAGTGTTATACTGTATCTACAGCTTACAATTTAATGACGTGTATGTATATACAGTGACATATTAACAATAAAATTAAATATATTGCGCGCTTAGAAGAAAAATAATAGATATGAAATATTTTCATATCTATCAAATTGTTGTACGAAGCCGGGAATATTGCCATAAAACAATTTATCCGTTCCACGTTTTTCGTAAACTATTTCTAATATCAAAGATAAATAGCAAAAATGACAAGTTCTAATGTAGGCAACATCGTATTCTTCTATAAATGATAATTCGTAATTTAATTTTCTTTTCATAGTCCAAACAATTACTATCGTTATCGTTACATAGTTTATGTAGTATTATTGTTAGCGAAATGATATTCATGTCGGAATCAGTGACAGTAAAAACAGTGATTATAATATAAAATAAATACAATCATGCTAAAACATAATGTGCAAGGAAAGTATACTGCTGTTACCAGCATACCCTTATTAATATTTCCATTTACTCTACTCTCCGTATAATCATTAACCTTTAATAACGAGTTTACTTTACGAATAGACGATAACAAACAACACTATCAACTAGTTGTGAAAATTATACGCTAGGAAAAAGAGGGTCTACCATAGTAATATATTTTTTATTTAGGTCACTAGAAAAAGCTTTTATTTCTATAGGTAATTTTGTTACTTAATAATGTGATGGTTCTATAATAAAATAGTTTGCGTGGAGGGAAACACTGAACGAACTTTTCGTGGGATCCTAGAAAGACGGATGAATTAAGAAAGAAGATCAAGTAGGAACATGCTATATGAAATGTGCGAAAAACGCAATACTATTTAAACGAACTAAAATAAAAGCAAATCAAAGCAAATAAAACTATTTGAAATAAATAAAACAAAATATTTTTATTAATGATATTGAAAATACGAAAACAAAGTACTAAAAAAATCAAGTCTCACGTAAAAATGCAATAAAAACGGTAACGTATCCTACACAAATATTATTCGCAAGAGGTTTTCATTTGCCCGTAAATAAAAAGAGCAATATTTAATTTTTCCCTGAGATGAGACGTAGCTTGATGGTAAGCTGTACATTATTATTAACAAATCCCGAAATTCTCCTACTGAAGATAAAAAATATCATACTCGTACGTACCTACAGCAGCATTACTAATGCCGTATGAATAATACATATTTTTGTTGCTACATATACCTACACACACCAGTGAATAAAATTCTGACGGTGCCTAAAGATTTAGTAATTATTTTTGATAATGTGATTTCTTGATACTGTATAAAAGAAAATAAATATGACAGTGAAAACATTGAGTCTTTAATAATATTATTTGTATTTATTTTTAAGCTTTAGTAATTATTGTATATGTTTAAATACATCAATTTGTTCTATGCCATAGTTATTTGTTAAAATTTTACCAAACATTTATACGGTATAAGAATTTGGCATCATTTCTGGTATCATGATATCACATAAAGGAAAAAAAATAGGTTTGTCAGTTCAACAACAGTATCGGTAATAGTATAGTTAAAAATACTTTGATTTCATAAAAATCATAAAAAAAAAGAGTTTGACGGCATTAGACTTCAATGAAACGACCAAAAGAATTTAATCATTTTATGAAATCAATGGATTTTAACTATACTTTAACATTAATCTTTGCTCGAGAAACACAGCCTTAATAACTTGAAGCGCTGCGTTTGGCTTTCCGATTCTCATCGTCTTTAACTCTCGTGTTTAATTTAACAATATTGAGAAAATACTGTGCAGATCGACATAATGTACCCGATTCCGCAATAAGTACATCAGCGAATAAGTAAAGTTGCATTACCTAACAGAGACTCTCAGGAGAGTTCGTTGACATTTCTAAAGTGGATACTAACTATATACCTAGTAACCCAAAGCAACGACCTTCCTCCAACCACCAGACTCGTCTAAATTATGGGATTCTTAACTTAAGTCGGAATGGTTCACGGCCCGGCAGTAAATCAGGCACAACCCTCCCATTCCTCCCCACCTCTCCCCCTCCCAGCCCTATATACTGCCTGCCTTCCTACATACTTACTGCCTTCTCTCGCTGCAATACAAATTGTGCCACGAATTTAATATCCCGGAATAATGAAACGAAAATTTTAATCTATCGCCACAATTGAAATTGTTTTCAACTGTGTCGCAAATTATGAAATAAATCAGAATGAATGCCTACCTACTTTGAAATTATGGAGAAATTTTAACATTAGTAAACAAATAAATGAAATATTACTAAATTGACGGAAATTGCGAGAAAAATATGACTTAATTTAAATCAAAATATATTTTCTTTTGATAAAAGTCTCAGATGAAAATTTAACAATTTAATATTAAGCTGTATAGGTACTAAAATTAAATATAAATACAATCCATTCTATTTAATAGAATTTATTTTGTGCACTACTTTTTATTTTGAACAAAAAAAAATAACTAAATTTTCCAGAATGTCAGAGCAATTTTAAAATTATTACATAATTATTAAAAGTAAAAATCTAAATATTAAGTACGATTTACCTACTATATTTAAAAAAAATCACAAACGGGACATTAATAAGCGAATGAATCGCCCTTTCGTCAGGATTGTCTGAAAGAAAAATTAATGTATAATTGAAAAATATGTTGTTAAAAAATATTTTTCTAACGATATCTATTGTGGGTTAATTTTATAAATGACAATATAAAAATATATTACAATAGAAACTAAACCCAAAAAAAAAAATTGGAAACATTCATTGAGTATACAAACCATAGAGGCCACAAATAAACGATAAAACTTACTAATCGTGGTTCAGTATAATTCTGAGTAATTCGATAAAGTATGACTCCTGTTTAATCACGATATTTTCAGAACACAATATAACGTGCTCTCACTAACATTTGCAAAACTTGTTAAAAAACAACTGCAAATATATAACAGTTCATATAACAACACTAACAATAATATTTAAAATTATTTAACACCACAATAAAACTAAACAGATATAAAATAAACGAATTGAATATAATAAAAAATCCACTATTAAAAATAAAACAGACACGAAATTGGCAGTTTCCGTCTGGCGAGTACCACACTCGGAGTATGCTAGCAGAATACTAATATTGATTGTTGACGTTGGGTGCAAGCCGAGAGTTGTGTGGTGTACGAGACAATATGTGTGTACGAGGCAGACAGAAAAAATAAAACAACAGATAAGGGAACCGGATACGGAACAATAGTGAAGACGGATATGGACGACAACGAATTTGTCATCTGAAAACGACAAGAATATCCACATACCAATAGATAAGTCGAACGAACAATACGTGATTTGAGTTATGTAGATATATTAAGATAAATTTCGTGTTATTCATGAAATATTTGTTTATTGATGATGATGCACTTGCTTTATTGATTTGGTATTTTGACTCTGTATATTTATAACTTATAATCGAAGAGCTCATTTAGCTTAATGATCAAAGCTGTGAACCAACAAATATTTAATAATGTACGACTAAATTACATTTTAGAAACGAAAATCCACATAGGTAACGTATAACTGTATCATACATTCCTAAACCAAAACCTACTTAACAAAAATATTTTTCAATGAGAAACAGTTGAAAGGAAAACTTGTTTTTCCGATATGGATATTTTATTCCTTCAGTTAAATAACATGCTGGCAAAACACAATACATACAAAGACATTCTGTCGACAAATCTTACTTAATTATCTTTACTTTTGTATGGTGTCAAGGATATACCTGTCAAGTTTATGTTTAAACGATACGCTGAAATATTTAAGTACCTACGAGTTATTCATTCAATTAGTCCTCGTAAACATTCCGAGTGGAAATGTATTATTATTTAACACACTCGATATACTTAAATATAAATAAAGCAGCGTAAGTGGTGTACCAACATATAGGTAAAAACAATTTTTCTTCATAGTAACTAGTCATTGTTTGACCGACACGGTCCGGCAGTAACAACCGCTGGTACCTACAGCTAATGATTATCCGACAACAAAACTCTGAAATGTTGCGTGTCTAACGCACCAAGAACAGATTGATACGCGCCTGTCTTTGCCTTTGTGGAAGGGTTCGTTAAACCCATCGCCGAGACTCGACAATATCCCAAACATTCAAATAAACTCGACCAAACGTTACTCACGGTACATCCTCCACTACTACATTTAATTTGACCGCAAAACCACACTATTAATCACACGCTGGACCTAAAAACTTTACACAGCGCTTTCGTCGTAGATATGAAGAGAGGGAGAAAAAAAAACACCCAGAGAACTGATAGTGAAGAGCCTAGACAGAATTCTCCACTCTCAACCGATAAAATGTTTATGGTCGAGATAGACAATACAATAATATAAATACGTATGTACCTATATACATATACAACACGCCATATAGGTTTATAGTTTATAGCAGCAACTGTTGTAAACCTAACACGACGAGAACCCACAAAATGTATAAAAACAATAATATGGCGTTTAAAGCAGGTATCGGCACATAATTATAATACGGAGGAATTTGAAGGACCATATCTCATTAGACATTCCCAAACTCGTTGCTAAAAATATCTGAAGCGGCAGGTGTAAAATACAGGTGAGTGGGATTATATGCAGCCAGTTAAATTGAGCGCTTTGTAATGTCTACATATATTATATTGAAAGAAAACATACCACGTGGAATAGATTGATGGAAAAAAATATGAGATAGTGTCACATCTTTATAAAATTTCCATATCGAGCATTGTTGATTTGATTGAAAGCCTCAGTACCTAATTGCAATTTGTCACGAACATTCATTACCCGCATAGTGATACAAATATGTACTTTTCTATGAAAATTTCAATTGATAGTTAAGGTTTCCGAGAATATTTCTTCATAATCTAATATCATGAAAAGTTAGTTAACTTAAATGATTATAAATATATAAATATATAATCAAATTAATGTTGATAAAAAGCGAAAAATTAACGAGAATGGAAAATGAGTACAGGATTTAAAAAGGTATTGCCAACTTCAGAAAAATAACTTAAAGAGGCGTTAAATTTGTTGAGTTCGTTTACATATTTTTAAGTACCTACCTACAAATGTTCGACCTAGCCTCTAAATGCCATTATTGACGAAATTTATATGAATAAAAAAATTATATTAAGAGATATTTTCAAATATAAAGTAGAACAAATTAATGAACTAAATTTTTGTACGCACTATGGAGACGAATGACAACGGTGTGTCCACCGAAATCAAACAAAGAATAGTAGCTGCAAACTGGTAGGTATGTAGGTACTACTTTAGGTTGCAGAGACACGTGAAATCTCGTCATCTTACTAGAAAAACCAAGGTCCTGCTAAATAAAACTCTTATTCGACCAGTACTTATGTATGAATCGGAATGCTGGACAATCAGCAAGGTTGGCGAGAAAACTCTCGAGACTTTCGAAAGGAAGGTGCTGCGGAGGATATATGGCTCAATTTGTGACAATGCCCCCAAGTCAAATTGAAAACGCTGTTCGTTATCGCCAAGCGCTAATTCTTTTTTGTATGGGATTTGACGTTTGTTGTTTTGTTATTGTAGAAAAAATTTCTACAACAAACGTCAAATCACATACAAAAAAAATAGCGCTTGGCGATAACGAACAGCGTTTTCAATTTGACTCAGGGCCATAGGAGAGTGGCGTATCATATTCAACCAACAGCTCTATTATCATTACAAAGATCCCATCATCTGCAGAGAGATAATGATTGGGAGACTTAGGTGGGCCGACATGCACAAAGAATGGGCGATGGAGACATACCAAAGGCGATTTTGAATGAAGCACCAGGGGGGAAGGAGAGCTGGAAGGCCGAAGCTTCGTTGCGAGGAATACTTATAGTATAGGTGTCCAGAACTGGCGTGACGCTACACAAAATGGATAATCATGGAGGCGAAATCTACAGGAGGCCAAAACCCGACCTGGGTTGTAGAGCCACGGATGATGATGATGATGATGATGAAAGTAGAACAGTAATCAATAAAACATGTTCTCATTTGAAACTTAATCATAGTGGATGTTGAATTGAACATATTTTACAAACATTTACAAGAAAATACAATCAAAACACACAATAATTCTAATTTTCAATTATTACAAAAAAAAACAGTTGAAATTAAATTCAGTTGTTTTTGTTATAAAACGCCATAATGCTAATTAAATCCTTGCACTGTCAACACGTTTTAAATTCAATAGACGAGAATAATAATAATACGATAACTGAAAACACAAGAGAACAAAATATAACGGATATGTTTCTTGTACGACTGCCGTATTTTTTGCAAGTCTCTCAGGATCGTAATGTCAAATAGTAGGTATATAAAGCTAAAGGGGGCTGGCAAAGAGGGTTCCATTATAAACGTATTCGACGGCACACCCGCGTGTTGCCTCAGTACATTCGGGTGACATAAAACATTTATTACAAATCTCGGCTGGTATCCCATGGGACTTCACCGCGCCTTATGGAACATCAAGAAAAATGGCACAAAAAACCCTGCAGTTTATTGTAAAATAAACGTAAGACTTTGTTACAGGTTCTTTGTGTACAAACAATATCTAAAACCAACCTCCATGTAGATCAGTCAAACGTCAGAGATGCCATGCAGAAGGGATGAATTGTTGGTAACACCAAAGTAAGGACTATGAAGCATTTCTAGACCTAAATACGTTAATTTCGGATTAAGATCGAGGGTAAATACATACTTTCAATGTATACTGAAAAATATAAACAACAAAAATCACTATCAATTATGATTAAATGCTAATATTAATAAATAATAATCATATAAAGAATCACACAATAAAGGATGTGTAGGCAGGTGTATAAGAAATTCAAAGCAGCTGGTTAAGAAAGAAGAACAAAAAATAAGTTACAATAAAACGCAAGTCGAAAATATACCTAGATTAACTCAAATACATAATCATGAGGTAACATACAAAGTTTGGATTGAATCAAGGTTAAATTAAATATTATGAATAGGAATTCTCAATTGAATAAGAACTTAAATATGTGATACTTAAATTAGTGACATATGATAATGCACTCGAACAACAACAAATCAAAAATCATTTTGAAAACAAAGGTGATAAAATGGTAATGAGATTAGGTACAAACAATTTTTAAAAAATGCAAGTGACTCATAAAATCAAAAATATATCCTATCAAGTTTCACCTATAAAAAAATGGTGGTTCTTTGAAATAAGAGGGTTTCAAAACCGTTCAAGTCGCGATTAGCTCACTCAGCTGACATCTGATACGGGTCGGTGGTGTTTTGTTATACGAAACCTAAATGCCATTTAGACTATCGATAGAAATGTACGATAGAAATGTACCGAGCATTCTTTGTGAGCAATGTGAACAAATTCTTCAAGATGTTCACAAAAAAACCTCAACGGATGTAGTTTGATGCATACATTTAAACAAACTGCCACAGTTGTATAACATCATTCTGATTATAAAAAAAAACATACCTACTAGATATTTATTACACATAACGTGGATACAACTAATACAAATTTAATATTCACAAAAATTACAAATACATCGGTCAAAAAATTGTGATTTTTTCTCACTCCAGTAAAAGCTTTAGCTACGAGTACAATTAGGGGATATAGTAGGTAGTATTGGCGAAAGATAAAATACTTCTTTAATAACTTTGAACTCAAGAGCAATGACAATAAGCGAAATAAAACCAGGATATTTAGTCGAATAATAAAAGCTTATGTTTTTTTCCATAACGTTCCTCATCAGAAATCACATATATTATTATGTTACAGACGAATTTTGAGAGTACTGTAGCATGACGACCATCAGAGTCTTTATTTTGGCATTTATAACCTGTACCTATTTAAACAAACATATCAACTAAATATACCACACAATTAATTTCTAATTTGTAAACCATTATTTACATTCCTATAGTTAAAATATAATTAAAAACAAATCAATATTTTAAAAGATGATATATCCAAGTATCATATTTACACGGTCGATTGATTGTTATTATATCGAACACGTTTGAGTTTAATACGTATGTATGTATGTATGTACTATGATAGTGTGCGTCTCAAATGACAAATAATGTAAATGAGTGTATGAACAAGAGAATCGCTGGCCTGTGCACGAATTTGTAATGTAAAACATTAGTCATTCTTCTCGATAATACATAATAATATTATGTTCTAAATATATGAAGAGAAAAACATTCAAAGAAATCGTGACTAATATGATTATGATTACAGTCATCCATTGATAATATATGAACGTACGAGTATCTTACTCGTACTTACTTACTTCCGAATATACGTGTATATTGATTTAAGGACATAATTCACAAATTTATTAGTTTGTACCCAAACCTAAAATACTTTCATAACATCAACGTGTAAGTTTACAATTTTACGAATCAAGAAGCAAACAGATAGATAACATATTATTTTTATCAAAATATCGAAGCATCAATTCATTTTTATTCACCCCCTACACGACAAAGGTAAAAAATGCGTTCACGAGGTGAAACTTATTTAATTATTTGTATCTTCTTGTACACATTATTTGTAAACTGGCGGGTTTATTACCAAACGGCAATTTCTTCCAACCAACCAGAGTTAATGTTAATATACAATACAGCGAAAGTAATTTTAAACAAATGCTGAGGATGAACAAACTTAAATGGAAGTGTCAAAAGTGTAAAATTGTTACTCCAAAAAAGGCTGATATATCTGAATCTGAGACTGTTTCTGGTATCAATGTCATTAAGCTATTGAATTCTGTACAAAATGAACTGATTGAAATGAGGAAGTCCTTTGATAACATGCTAGAGAAGCAGAGAGAGGAATTAATGGATTTAAAAAAAAAATGGAAACCTGTACGAATAATTTAGTTGAATCCAACAAAAAATCTGATATGTGGGAAAATAACTTCTTGGAGATCCAAGCCAAACAGGAAAAAACAGAATCCAAAATTGAAACCCTCCAAAAAGAGAACAGAGTTCTCAAACAAACTATTAACAAACTAGAACAAACATCCATGGCCTCATCAGTAGAAATTCAAGGACTCCCATTTAATGACAAACATGATTTGCAACCGATGCTAAAATCCCTTTTTAAGCATATTGATTGTGAAGACATACTAAAAAACGAGTCTATTGAGACATCTTTATATACGCACTCTCAAAAAAAAATCGTCACCATTAAATTCAGTTCAAAGGAAGTAAAAGATAGAGTCTTGTTATGTAAAAAAAATAATGGAAATTTCACGGCTCTAGACATCGGCTGCTGCAAGGCAATTGGAAACGTTTACATCAACGAAAAACTCACTACATTTAATAAACACCTCCTTTGGTTGGCTAAATCAACTAAGGCTCAATCTGGACCAGATATGGAAATATCTACATAAAGAAGACTGAAGACTCCAATGTGATAGTGGTCAGAGACGTCGGTGATATCCCGACTCGATAACAGTATGAACATCACCAAAGGGAAGCCCAACTATTCACGATGACCAGGATATGGAACATGACCTGACTTCCTGCCAAAAAATTGAAGACGTAAACAGTTTATTTACTCAAACAGATTTCGCAATCATAAACATGAACATTAGAAGCATCAATAAACATTTTGATGAATTTTGCATACTTTTGGGCACAATATCTTTTGGAATTGATTTAATTATACTGACAGAAACGCAAATGCGTGTGGACATTCCGTATTATATTCCAGGATATTCTGTTCTTTCTCGCACATGTAGACATACGTCACATGACGGCATAACTATTTTCTATAATGATAATACGATTACGGATTTTACATATGAAATGCCAAATTTGATGTTCTCAAACTGCATTTTAATTAACTATAAACATAATAACAAAAAATACTGCATGGTTGCTATATACCGCTCACCATCTTTGTGCGTTAAGGAATACATAAAAGAACTTGCTACATCACTAATTCCACTTGTAAAATCTAAAAATTGTAATAACATAATTTTCACCGGTGATATTAATATTAATATTTTAAATGAAAAAGTTCTAAATGCAGAAGAAAATAACTACCTGAATCTATTATATTCTGAGGGATTCACTTCTTTTATTAACACTACAACTAGACCAAACTTGAGGAACATTGATTCGTGCTTGGACCATATTATGGTGAAATCCAAAGATTCGTTTTTACCTAAGGCAGCCGTAGTGTCAATTGACATAACCGACCACCTCCCGACTTTCTATGGTCATAGTTATATTACGAGTGACGACGTTTGTAACTCTAGTAACAATAAACGTATAAAAGTCGATTATTCTAAGCTCAAATCTTTAATTTCGGTAGAATCATGGCATAATGTTTTCTCTTCCCATGATCCCAATGATGCATTAAATCAATTTTATCATGTACTCAATGAGCATACTAACTCTTGTAAAATTGTAAAAACTCTACCCAAAAGTAAACACAAGAAAATACAACCCTGGATTACTCGCGGCATAATTGTGTCTATACATCACCGAAATAAATTATTTATTGAATTAAAAAAACATGAAAAATTCTGTCAGTTGAATAACATGTCCGTTTCATCACAGATTAGACAGAGTTTTATTACTTATCGAAATATGTTGAATTTATTAATTAAGAAATGTAAACAGGAATATTATAATAATGAACTAACTAAGGCAAAGAATGATCCGAAAAGAACTTGGAAAATAATAAATGAAATAGCATCAAGGAAGAGGAAAGAATGTATATCTATCAATAAAATTGAACATAATAATGAATTTGTTACAGACAGTCACAAAATGCCTGATATATTTAACAGATACTTCACAAACATTGCGACAGACCTTCTTTCTAGTATGTCTATGACCAACAATACAGTAACAGACTCACCTACGGATTCGAGTAGTACTAATACAAACATGGCAAACCTGACGGAATTTAACTGTATTACAGAAGAGGAAGTAATTTCAATGATAAATGAACTAAAAACCTACACAGCTGTAGGACCTGATAATATTTGCGTAGAAACCCTTAAACAAATTAAACAGCACATAGCTAAACCAATTAGGTATATTTTTAATCTTTCACTAGAGAAAGCTATATTCCCAAATGTACTCAAAATCTCTAGTATAACACCAATACACAAAGGTGGTGCACGACACTTAACTAATAATTATAGACCTATTGCACTCATTTCACAAATCGCAAAAATATTTGAAAAGCTCATTAAAGAGCGATTAATACATTACTTACAAAAGCACAACATTCTATCTAAAAATCAATTCGGATTTAGAGCTAACTTGGGCACTGATGATGCATTGTATATGCTTACCAAACACGTACATGAGGAACTAGACAGAGGAAAGAAAACACTTTCAATATTTTTGGACTTAAAGAAAGCATTCGACACAGTTAACCATAATGTACTTATTAAACGCTTGCATAAAAATGGAATAAAAGGAAAATGTTTGTCTTTATTAGAAAATTACTTAAATATGAGATTCCAAAAAACAAAAATTGGTTACGATTACAGCTCTGAACAAAAAGTCATCCACGGAGTCCCACAGGGTACAGTACTCGGACCGATACTCTTTCTTATTTATATCAACGAACTGTGTAATGCCGATATCCCTGGAATAATACTGTCTTATGCTGACGATACCTCTATCACTGTAAGTGGAAAAACTTGGCGTGAAACATTTGCTAACGCAGATACTTGTTTGCGGGTTGTAAAAACATGGCTGAATAAAAGTTTACTCTCTTTGAACTGTGAAAAAACCCTCTACGTCCCATTTTATACTAATAGTAGATCGGCGCCCACCTGTAACACTGTCCTTAGATTTCATAACAATGACTGTGATAACAATTGCTCCAGATGTGTAGAGGTCAAGACAGAAAGCTCCACTAAATATTTAGGTATCATCATTGATTCACATTTAAGGTGGGACAATCATGTAAACTACTTGTGTAAAAAAATAAGATACTTGGGGTATATATTTAAAAGATTACTTGGTATTGTCAAAACTGACATAGTCAAAATGACATACTACAGTTTGGTACAATCTATGTTGACTTATGGCATGATTGCATGGGGAGGAGTATTGGACAGTCATATTGCTCCATTAGAAATTGTACAAAGAATGATAATTAAAAAAATGTACAACAAACCTCCCAGATATCCCACTAAACAATTATTTAAAGAGAGTGGATTATTTAATCTAAGGAAACTGTATATACTACAATGTCTTAAGTTTATTCACAAAAAGAAAGAAATTTTCATGTTAAATTCACAAAATCGTACCAGTGACCGTCTGAATAGTATTTACAAAGTTCCTAATTGCAATAAGAGATCGACACAGAGACATTCTGTATTTATAGCTCCCAGATCATACAATATGTTGCCATTGTCTCTTAAGTCTTTAAATTGCCATTCAAAATATGTGAGTCATCTTAAGACATGGCTTAAGAACAATGACAACATTCAAGATTTCTTTTTATGATTTCTTCTCTCTTCTGTCTTTTTCTATGTGTTTTTCTATGTGTTTATCTCTTTTGATTATCTATATTTTACTTTTGTGTCATCATATATCTGTTTACTTTTATGTATTTTACTTCATTGCTTTTTATGATTTGTTCTAATATAAGTGGGTACATACTTACTTATTTTACTTTACTATCATCATTAACTGTTTACTTTTAATTTATGAATTTTGCTATTTATGGATTTTGCTATTTTATGATTTAACGCTTTTGTGTGATCAGTATATTGTTTACTTGCAATTTGTATAATTTTCTTTATCACCATTTAGGTAGGTACTTATGATTTTTCAACTTGCGTTGTCTAAAAACTGTTTAATTGTAACATTTAGGTAGGTACTTATGATTTTTCAACTTGCGTTGTCTAAAAACTGTTTAATTGTAACGCGTAACCAACATCTTCCTTTGTAAATTTTATTTAGGTATACCCACATACAGGCTAAGCCTTGTGGGATTTTTGGTGTAATGTGTAATATGATTTGTGTAATATGTGTGTATGTTTTTTTTTTTGTATCTATTTTTATTATACTATGTACCGAAAATTTGTTTAATAAATAAATAAATAAATAAATGTGTAATATAACAATAAGGTTATGACATGAAAAAGATAAATAAAATATTATAAAGATAACAGAAGAAAAGTAAAAAAGATAAAGACCAAGATTGAATATGAGAACAGTTCATACAAATCATAGGAAAACGAATAAGGAGAGGAAAAGGAGATGACAACATTTTGTGTGCTTTCCATTTGACAAGTACTTGGCCATGAATAATCCTACTGTCGATTCATTCAAGATAATTTATATCTCTTAATGAATCGACAATATTAAACCAAGATACGAGAGATTTGTATGGCCAAGTCTATATTTTTCATGGTTTTTACAACTTTGAAACAAAAAAACGCCAACTTAGACGCTTCGCAGCATATACTTTCCTTACATGGATTTACTCAGAATTCGGAGTAGAACATGTGTCTGTGTGTCTCTTATAACTTTTGATCCGATTGATTCACAGAGTCTAACATTTTAGAAAGTATAGATAACTTTAAGCTTACAAAACTTTTTACTCAGAATTTCGAATTTTAATTTCAGTCAGGGTTTATCGCCCGCCAGTGTACAAATTACATGTACAAGAAGTAACAAATGAATAACTGTATAATGACTTATTTCTTTTATCATAAGTAACAAAGGATTACTATATATTTTGTGGGATAATTATCATATTTTGATAATATTAATGAAGAAAAGTTCAATCGAAAAAAAGTATTCTTGTCAACATGAATTTATAAATTATAACTTTTCATACAAGAAAAAAATAAGATGTATCCTGGAATATATAATAGAATACATATATGAAATAAGATGTATCATAAACAATTAATTATAATAGGTATATCAATAGACAACTCATAGATATATTATTATTTCTTACAAAAATGCACAGTGAAATAATATGCAAGTAGTATTATTACCTAAAATAGAATGGAACTGAGTCCAAAAACACAGATTTTACGATTTGTTAAGATTTTTAGGATTTTAAGCCTTAAACGTCTAGTTTAATTTAATTGTCTGTCAATTTAACATTTAATTTAATGTAATTTAATGTTTAGTTTAATTTTAACTTATTGTTTAATTTAATTGTGTATCAATTTAATG
Organism: Molanna angustata; assembly: GCA_963576475.1. Classification (NCBI taxonomy): domain Eukaryota; kingdom Metazoa; phylum Arthropoda; class Insecta; order Trichoptera; family Molannidae; genus Molanna; species Molanna angustata. The sequence goes on from OY754971.1 coordinate 21,962,001, forward strand.
TTTAATTTAATTAATTTAATATAAAGCGCCCTTGAGGTGATTTTCCACGAAAACGGCGCTATACAAGTTATCCAACTATAATAATAGTATATCGCGAACACGATTTCTGCTATGGAAAAAACATGTCAAATATTTTGTCTCTATAAAAATACGTACCTACATACATAATATGACTCGAGATTATATAGAATAAGAATATGTTTACTTGAAAAAGATAGAAGGTACGGTAAAAAATTTAAATCTCGTTTGGTTTTCATGAGACAGCTGTAAGATTCAAATTTTAAAATATAGTACCTACCTACCATTAACAACTTAATTTATTGCAAATAAAAAATAATTATGTCCGTACTATCTTTTAAATGAATTTCCACAAAGTCAACGCCTCTACCTTGGAATAATTATCAACCACTTATCAACTTTATAGTAAAAATCTTTGTGACAGTAAAATTTATTATAAAAATATGGTCCAACAAATTATCAATATAGTTACGATAAACAGTTCGAACTATGTAAAAACTCTGCAGCGATTACTTTGCAATTAATCAACAGTAAAAATATATATACCTATGTATTATTTGTGTAGATTTACGAAACGTTCAAATAGACATGTTTTTGGCAAAGCGATCAAAAATCAGTGATTTCAACGTTGGAGTAAGCTCTAAAACCCAAAAAATAAACTTAACTAACAAATTTATAAAGTTGAACAAACAAAAAAAATTGACGAACTTGATTTTTTATTTTTACTTAGTAAATAAGAAAATAAAAAAATTTAAGTACCTACTAGATTTTTGAAAATAGGGATTCTCTCCTTGTCCTTCCCAATATTTTTTTTGCTTTGTGTTTTTTTTTCTTTATCTTAGTATAACTATATTATCTTAGTGTAATGTTTATTTTCTTTGGTGGTTCACATTCATTCTTTTGTTAATGTACATATATAATTTTGTCATATTTTGCTATCTGGTTGATTGGAAGAAATTGCTTAATGGCAATAAGCCCGCCATTGTGCATTATATTTGTTTATATTATGTAAAAAAGAAAAAGTAATCCAACTGTCGATTTGTTCAGGAGAACTTTGTTCTCTTAACATATCGACAATGTATCAAGCCAGAATACGCGAGAATTGTATGGAGAGGTCTACTTTTTTCATGGCTTTTCCAACTTTGAAGTCAAAAAACACCAACTTAGAGGCTTCGCAGCATATATGTTCCATACACGGATTTACTCAGAATTCAGAGTAGAACATTTCGTGTGTCTGTGTGTGTGTCCGTCCCCCCCTTATAACTTTTGATCCGCTCAATTTACAGAGCCCAAAATTTCAGAATATATAAACAGTTATAGGCCTACTAAACTTTTATACTCAGAATTTTGAATTTTTGTTTCAGTCAGGGGTTATCAACTTTTGAATTTTTATTTTATTTTTCCATATATCTCAGAAACCATAAAAGCTAGAACGCTGAAAATTGGTACAAACATAGAAAAATAAAAAATCTCAAATTGATTTTTTCAAAAAAATTCCAGGGTTTCTCAAACATTTTTTATTAAGAAAAATATTTTTTTTAACATAAATTTATGAGTTTAACTGCCTATTTTTCCAAAACTTTCACAATTATCGAAAAAAGCCGAAACACCCCAACTAGATAATTTAATTTTCTATAAAAAATATTAACATTGTAGTAGAAGATCTCAATTTTTTTTAACAATTTTTTTAAAAATTGAATTTAGTGACGACATCGCTTCATACATTTTGTATGGCAGTCGCCTATACACAATATGTAAGAAGACTTAATAGTTTGATACTTCATCTCCAAACATACATACCATCATGCTATTTTCATATTCTGGGTAGGAAAAAAGGAACTTCCTCCATACTATCCTATCTTGACATACATACCTACATAATATATGTTGTATAGAAAAAAAAATATCTGAAAATATTCAATAATTTGTATTTATGGGTTTATAGTTTGGTACATATTCTTCAACTATACATACTATCGCTATCGACAGTTGGATCTCATGTGTTACATGCAACTAGTAATAATTAAAATGAATACAATGTACCTAACGGATACACTAATTACAGAAATATGGAAAGTAGGTGTCTTTACCTTAATCCAACTGTCGATTCGTTCATGAGAATTCAATTCTCTTAATGAATCGACATTATTAAGCCAAGATGCGTGTACGAAGGAAAATTTTGTATGGTGTAGTGGACTTTTTGCATGCTAATAACACCAACTAGAGGCCTCGCAGCATATATGTTCCCATACATGGATTTACTCAGAATTCGGAGTAGAACATTTTATGTGAGTTTTGTGTGTCTGTCTGTCCCCCCCTTATAACTTTTGTTCCAGTCAATTTACAGAGCCAAAAATTTCAGAATATATAAAGAGTTATAGGCTTACAAAACTTTTATACTCAGAATTGTGAATTTTGTTTCAATCAGGGGTTATCAACTTTTGAAATTTTGGTTAATTTTTCCATATATCTCAGAAACCATAAAAGCTAGAACGCTGAAAATTGGTATAAACATAGACAAATACAAAATCTCAAAAAAATTTTTTTCAAAAAAATTCCAGGGTTTCTCAAACATTTTTTATTAAAAAAAAAATTATGATAAATTTATGAGTTTAACTGCCTATATTTCCAAATTTTTTAAAAATTTCGAAAAAAGCCGAAACACCCCAACTAGATAATTTAATTTTATATAAAAAATATTAATATTGTATTAGCAAATCTCAATTTTTATAAAAATTGAATTTAGTGACGACATTGCTTCATACAATTTGTATGGCAGTCGCTTATACACAATATGTAAGAAGACTTAATAGTTTGATATGTACCTACTTAATATCCAAACATACATACAGAACCATCATGCTGTTTTCATATTCCGGGTAGGAAAAGAGGACTGACCTCCATACTGTCCTATCTTGACATACATACGAACATATGTTAAAATTTTCAATAATTTGGATTTATGGGTTTATAGTTTGATTCTTATTCTTCAACTAAACATACTATCGCTATCGATAGTTGGATCTCATGTGTTACATGCAAATAGTAACACGAACTAGAGGCCTCGCAGCATATATGTTCCCATACATGGATTTACTCAGAATTCGGAGTAGAACATTTTATGTGAGTTTTGTGTGTCTGTGTGTGTGTGGGTGTGTGTGTGTGTGGTGTGTGTGGTGTGTGTCCGTCCCCCCCTTATAACTTTTGATCCGCTCAATTTACAGTGCCCAAATTTTCAGAATATATAAACAGTTATAAGCCTACAAAACTTTTATACTCAGTATTGTGAATTTTTGTTTCAGTCAGGGGTTATCAACTTTTGAAATTTTGATTTATTTTTTCATATATCTCAAAAACCATAAAAGTTAGAACGCTGAAAATTGGTATATACATAGACAAATACAAAAACTCAAATTTATTTTTTCAAAAAAATTCCAGGGTTTCTCAAATATTTTTTATTAAGAAAAATACTTTTTTTATGATAAATTTTTGAGTTTAAAAAGCCGAAACATCCCAACTAGATAATTTAATTTTCTATAAAAAATATTAATATTGTATTAGCAAATCTCAATTTTTCTCTAACAATTTTTATAAAAATTGAATTTAGTGACGACATTGCTTCATACAATTTGTATGGCAGTCGCTTATACACAATATGTAAGAAGACTTAATAGTTTGATATGTACCTACTTAATATCTAAACATACATACAGAACCATCATGCTGTTTTCATATTCCGGGTAGGAAAAGAGGACTGACCTCCATACTGTCCTATCTTGACATACATACCAACATATGTTAAAATTTTCAATAATTTGGATTTATGGGTTTATAGTTTGATTCTTATTCTTCAACTAAACATACTATCGCTATCGACAGTTGGATCTCATGTGTTACATGCAACTAGTTTATATGCTTGTTTGATAACAGCACTTCGGTAGTTTTTCAGAAATTAATTGACAATGGTCTTTTTTCTACGTAATGCAATACCGCCAGGGTACGGCGCCACAATTTTGCATGTACAGTTACGGTAAAAACGGGAGCAATATATAATATTCAAAGGTCGATTATGCTTAGTGTTTGCTATACCGACATTCTGGCGTCTCAGTAATATCACGCATAGGCCATTCGTCACTGCAAAGGGGAACCCCTTCTGGACTTTAGAAACAGCCATTAAATTGCAACGAATGTGCAGGAGGAACACCAGACAGGCGCCGAAATGGCTACCATAAATTTACTATTACCGTTTATAATTGATCGTTTTGCTTACGGTAGCACCCACCGTAATTCACGATATTAATAATGAGTGGGTTATGAGCCTAATCTAAACTCTTCACTATGATAAATTATAAATTTACGAATAACGAAACGTCATCTGATAACCCCTGAACGTGCTCTCTATACTATAAAGGCCATCATAAACATTGTTTAAAGATAGACTGCAATCATTCAATTCTCCAATGCACTAATATGATGAGTTTGTTAAGTGTCGATATTAATTTAATATCTACTTCTATAAACCAAACATTATTCATTCTTACCAAACACTAGGAACTTTAAAAAGCTTATCAACACTCGCATGATGAGAATTTTTCAATTTCTATGGAGACCAACATCCATTACTTCTTTTACACCTATATAACTACTCTTATTGTTCTGCTTTTTGACATTTCATTCGCACAATCACTTTTTTTTCTCAGTCGACATCATTCAGAAATAACGATTTTATTCATTCTGTTTTGAACAACGTGCTTTCTTCTTTGTATCAAACTGATTGACTTTTGTTCTTACTTATTATAAACATAATCACCGCATTTTAATCTTGTTTAATACTACAATATTCATATATTTTATAGAAAAGGGGTATTAGTTGGGGTATTTTTAAAAAATAAATTTGAGATTTTGTATATGTCTATATTTTTACCAATTTTCAGTGTTTTTTCTTTTATGGTTTTTGAGATATATGGAAAAATAAAGTTAAAATTCAAAAGTTGATAACCCCTGACAAAAACAAATTTTTTAAATTCTGAGAATAAAAGTTTTGTATATTCTATACTTTCTATATATTCTGAAAATTAAGAATCTGGGCATGGAGATGATCAAAAGTTATAAGGGTGGACGGACGGACACACTAAATGTTCTACTCCGAATTCTAAGTAAATCCATATAGAAAATATATGCTGCGATGTTGGTGTTTTTTGACTTCAAAGTTGGAAAAACCCTGAAAAATATAGACCCTGCATACAAATCTCGCATATCTTGACTTGATACTTTGTCGATATGTTAAGAGAACTAAATTCTCATGAATAAATCGACAGTTGGATTATGATGCATTTAAAATGGCAAGAAAAGGCGGGTTAACGACTGAACTGAACTAAAAATAATAACGATTAATAAAGTACATGTATATGTATGTGGGTATGACAGCCTCAGTTTGTCGCGCCTTCATCAACTTCCAGCCAGACCAGGCAGCCATGTCTATAGTGGCAGGCGGCTAATTAACTGGAATCGTCCGTGAGATCAACCAACTGGTCGGCCAAGGTTACGATCTGACGCTTCTTCTCACACACAAAACACACGCGGCTCGTTTTTAAATGCCTTTTTGCGAACATTATAATAATATTATTCATTGTGCTCAACGCATGCTCTCCCTCGGCGCAGTCTATTATCTTATCATCTAACGCTTGATATGTAACAAATTGCCTTTGTAGGCATAACCTACACTTGTCTTGATAGTTTATAACAAATATCCCGGACCCACCCAGACTAGTTTTTTTTTATAACACCATATTTTATAACGACAACAATAAGATTACTAATGTCCAACTAAGAAATCCTGTTCTAGGGCTAGCAGTTTACAGTTTTAACAGTGACAATATAATGATTATAATATGAACAGGGTGATACCTCCCGCTCTACATCAGTAGGCAAACAATCACAATACACTTTGCTCATAACCAGCATTTTAATGAACATCATAGCAGATATTATTTGTAGCTCACGCAAAACAGATCAACCTGGTGGGCAAGTCTGGTCAACTGGCGGAGTCAAAACCATCCATGTTTTTTCATATCATGGATATATTTATCATTTGGAGTTCTATGACATATTACCTAAGGTATTATAGAACTCCATAATATAATTATATCCATGATATGGGTAAAAATGGCTGATTTTGATTTAGCCTGTTGACCAGACTTGCCCCCCAGGTCTAGAATGTCACTACTATTATTAATGCACTACTATGGAATAGTAGAGTTATAATGGTGGAAAGTTTTAATTTCACAATTTTTAAGGACTATTTTTACATTAATTTCTCAACGGGTATCATGTATAGAATGCATACCTACATACACAAGTTTATTCCGATTTTTTTTGTGTAGGTATTGCGTATTATGAAAAATTGTGTCCTCAGTAGGTAAGTATATTGATATCAAATGTGTGTACAGTAGGTATATTGTAAGCTTTTGGTTCTGTATAAAATTTAAATAAATTAAAATAAAGTTCATCAACATAGAAGTGATTGGTGTTTTCAATAGACATTCGTCCACTTCTTCTCTATGATTATTATCTGTCAAAACTTTCAAAATGCTTTAAGTTTTGGAAAGAAAAATAAATAAAACTTTATTCTATATACTTACCTAGAATAGAAATGTATTTCACAAAAGGCATTCGGGAATCGTCAACCTTTCATAAACAAATTATTTCTCAATGTGGTGAAGATTTTAGTGTTGAAACAGTCCAGTCGTTTATTTTTAACAGGCGCTAAGCATTTAAGGATGGCGTTGGCCAAATTTGTCAATAACAATGCATGACTAATAGATGTGGAATGGTGGGCAAATTGTTGTCAACAAGATAAAAGATGAAGAGAACAATTCTAAAAATGTCATTTAGTAATCAACAAACAGACATTCCAACGTATCTAAATATTTCTTGATTCATTTTACTTACAATGGCTTTTTAAATAGAATAGACGTGACTTGGTGTCCGTAAGCACACTTTTTACTCGAGAGCAGATTCAATATACTATTTGGATACTACCTATCCATCATACTTTTCTGGGAAATAATAATAATTTTGATTAAATAGCGTCATTTTTGTGTTTTCACCTCTAAGACGCATCTTTGTTGCAGGTCTTGCATATAATGCAAGACCAAGAGTCTGCCAATAAGTCAATGCATGTGTTCCTGCGGTCTCAAAAGCGATTACTTTTTAATGTTTAAGTACTTACATACATAATTATTATTATTAAAGGCGAGATTTTTCATAAATTGGCGTGATTTTTTGGAAAGTTGTTATTTCTATTAATTTATTGTTTAAAATATAAATACGTAATGTTATTATACGCATGATTGTTATAAAGGTGCATTCATTTAAAATCTTATAAACTTATTAGATAGTTCATTATTATAAATTTAGATGCCTTGTATCTCTACAATAAGTTGATTTATTTAACTAAAGATAAATAATAAGAAGGTACACACCTCCTAACAGATTAATTGTTGACATAAAATCTACAAATACATAAATACTATTAAAAACCGTAAATGTAAGCTATAAATATGTACAATGTTTAATACCAACCTATTACTCGAAGAAGAATAAAAATGCAACAGTAAATGTGCATATTATATTTTACCATACATCTACAGGAATAATACAACGATAGAGGAAAATTAATCAGAGAATTTCCGAGAAAAATCTGTATAAGTCTACAATAATACTATGATTGAAAATATATCCTAAGTGTGTGTGTGTCTGTGTGTATGACATGTCTACGTGAATGTTCAAATTATTCATTACACACTAGACAAGACGAAACACTTAGCAAACCAAAATACTGGAATTTATATTCCGGTTCTTAATGAAAACGACAAGGCAGGCGATATTACTACTTAAACGTTTGAATTTTTTTATGAATGAACAAATTCATTGAAAACTTTCAACGAATATTTACGACTAAAGCGATAATATTGTGAAAAACATAATGATGTTTTATTGATTTTGAGAGCTCAAGTTTCCGAAAGAAAGACGCGTTAAAATGGACCCGATTCTTATCAAATACATACACAAAAGTCCAAAATAAATAAAAGGCGACATGATATAATAATCTTCAAGTTCGTCTCGCTGATGACTACATATTTCCATATTGGTATTTGTGTCTACATCACAAAAGAATGCATATTGTTGATAAAGAACGTATTATTATTTTGTAGATACTGACTGACTGAACAATCGTTATTTAATTTCTAAACATGAGCACAATGCAAAATTATCATAGCCTCTGAACAATAAATAAAAGGACATTTTTTAATGTTGTATCTTCAGCTTTTTAATAATTATATTTTTTTTTATTCAGCATATAAAATATAAAGCCACATTACCTACAGATATAAAATACACTAACAAAAATATATAGGTACTAATGTAAGAATTCGATACATTAAAATACACTAACAAAAATATATAGGTACTAATGTAAGAATTCGATACATTAAAATACACTAACAAAAATATATAGGTACTAATGTAAGAATTCGATACATTAAAAAATCAAAAATAAATATAAAATGGCATCAAATTTACATACAAACGTATTATAAATACATATGGGTAAGGCACAGAGAAACGAGTGCCACACACTTTTCTTAGAAAACAACTATCATGTCACTCATATTCATATTATGTCACAAACCTATCGTCTGCTCGTCTGTTAATTAAACTTACGTTTCCTTCTTTCTGAACATTGTTCACATGTTCGTATCTATTTCGTTTTTGGTCCCCTTCTTTGTAGTTAGTTTTGATTCTTGTGTTTTCATTCCGCATCCTGTCATACATCGTCTTATTGCACAACCTTCTAATCGATCTCAGTTCTGCGGTATTTAATATTTTTCATGCCTTTACTGCTATGGCCACGTCTCACTTGTAAACATCAAATTTAATACAATTGCATTATCTACATATGATAAGTTAAGATATAGATTTAAAAAAAGTATCCATTCCCAAAACTTTTCTTTCAATATGAGTAGGTATCTGTATACTACGGTATTTCATCTTGTGTCAAATACATTAATCAAATGAAAATATTTTTAAACTCTAATCACTCGTTGTCAACTTTTATTTTATTTTGTAAAACTTATCATTAATTTTGATGAAAAATTTATAATATATTTGAGGAAAACTTATCTATTTGGTATACATGTATTATTTAGGGGAAGGGTGCCCAAAATGACATAGATTTTCTTAAAAATAAATATAAAAAAACGGCTTGTAATTTATAGAAAAAAACTTTATTACTTACTTGTAACACTATCTAGGTAAACGTATATCAGTTTAAAATTGTCAAAAATATGAATTTTTGTATTAAAAAAAATATATACAAAACATACTGATAAAAACCATTTTGCCCCACCGGGTGTACAAAATGACATACGGTGTATTTTTCTAAGTATTTTTTTAATGTTTTCATACACAAATAAAGAGTGAAAAATAATTGATAGTAAATAAGTCCCGTGGGTTATTCCACCATGTTTAATCAATCTATTGAGGTTTAAAGCTTTAAAACTCAATAGACTTTCATGGTCCAAAAGTTCATTTTTTATACTTTCTCGAGCAAAAATGAGACAAGGTGGAACATAATTTCCATTTGTTCCCATGTAACAAAGAACGTTGTGTGTGATCCCTTTTTGGCACTTGATACAGTCCCAATCTGCTTTCTCCCTGATGTTGCAAATATTTTCTGTAGTCAGTGAACGGTTGACAGTGCTGACATACCATGTCATTTTGCCCTACCGTTACGTATGTCATTTTACACCGCTAACCAAGTTTTTTAATAACACAAATTAATATCACATTCCACTTTTATAAAATCAACAAAATTATATTGCAATTCATAGATATTTAGCTACATAACAAGACACTGCAATCACATTTTAATAATATACTTAAATAAAAAAATAATTAACTATAATGTCCCAACAAAAATAAATTTTACTTGCGTTAAAATGTTATTTACAGCTCGTGCTCCTACGGTAGTTACCACAGACTAACCGTATGTTGGTGAGTGATCATGAAACGAGCGGATGTTTGTTCCTGTACAGGATCAAACCTGTCTTTTGCTTCGTTTTTGAGATATGACTATTTGTCATTTTGGGCACCCTTCCCCTACATAATCAAGTAATACTAAACCAATGTATGTAATTTCAATATTATACTTAATATTATTTATTTTGAAACGAGAGACCGGTTTTCCTCATTGTTTTAAAATACATTCCATTGTCAACGTTCAAAGTAATGAAACTTGGTTGATCTTTCAACAAATAAAACAGAATGACTATTTTATTTACTTTCTTTATCTGTTTACTTTATTTATCTAATCAAATAAAATTGACACTGGAAAAATGAAATGACTGAGGCGACATACGCAATAATATACGAATATTAGTTGTATTAATGGTTAGTGAATCAACCTAGTTTCTAACTGATGGATTACTAGGTTTTAGGATCGCTCCTATTCCAGAGAAACTGAAAGAAACCAGACTCCGATGTTGTGGGTATATTAATAGACAAACGAGTCACGTAGTCAATCTGACATTAAAGATTCTTCTCGAGCAAGACCTAGAGATGTCCACAGAAGTAGTTGGGATAGATGGAGATGACATGGAGTTTTCGTATCGACAAATCATGAGAAATCACGTGGAATGTGCAGCGCGCAAATTTTGGATAATTTGCTTGGTTGATACCTATACCTTATATGTGCAAAAAAAACCCCACGACTAAAATTCACTTGCAGGTTGCAGGAAACTATACCAGAAAGGCCGCACCCAGATGATCTGAGAAGGGGCGAATAAGAAACATGAAATACTTATTAAATTTATCTGCGCTTATATTGCCCCTTCCTTTTTCTCCTAAATACAGCATCAGCTAAGAAATAAGTTAATAAGGGATTATAAAATGCTTATTAAGGAGACATTTCTTTGCGCTTTAATTCAGACATTTTTCTCTTTCAACTACAGTAACACTAGAAGGAATAAGTACAGAAGCGATATACATTTTAAAAATAAATTGGTTATGATTAACCTCCTCAGGCCCAGAGACTTTTTTTTTTTTTAAAAGTGGCGAAATTTTGAATTCTGTGTGAAAATAATATTTGAAAAATTTCTAAGAAGAAATTTTTTTTTTAAATTTCCGCTTTTCCGGAAAATCGTATGTCCCCTCTAGGGGACATTGGGCCTCGAGACTGATTTTGTAAAAGGAAAGAATAAATATCAGTATCTCATTTTCAGTTTATTGAAAATCAGGCTATTCGACCGAGAAGGACCTCTAACACCCGAAATAAAACGTACAGAAAGAGAGGCAACAATCCTGGACTGGCAGAAGTCATGGGATGAGTCCAGCACGGGACGATGGACCCACCGCATGATAAAAGACATTAAAACATGGACTACAAGAAGGCATGGGGAGATATCCTTCCGCCTCACCCAGGCATTCACGGGCCATGGAGTCTTCATGCAGTACACGCACAAAATTGGAAAAAGATCAAATCCAACGTGTATGTACTGCGAAGAGGAGGACGATGTGGAACATACGTTCTTTAGATGCAGCCGGTGGGTATCGGAGAGAGAGGCACTGGAGAGAGAATTGGGAGGGCCTCTGGAGCCAGACGCACTCGTAGAGTGGATGCTGCAGACGATGGAGAGCTGGAGCACGATGAACACATATGTTGAGAATACAATGAGGAGAAAAGAAGAAGATGAACGTAGCGAGCAGGCAGAACGAACATAGGACAAAGGTTGCACAACAGGGTAGGCCGAAAGGCAGGAACCTGTGTGCTACAGAAGATGAGGGGTTTTAGCTGGTGGGACTCCAGCACTACCTGGCCAGAAAGGCCAGGTGTCCATAATGGAGGTCACTTAGGTCAATAACCGAAACTTCTCCATCGACCTCTAAATTTACAAAATTTGCAAATGAAGCGGAATCTGAAACTAAATTAAAATATTTATTTATTTTTGTAAATATTTTTGTAACATTTTGTATTTTTGTAACATGTCAATGCATGCATAAGTAACCTGATATTGCTGCAAAATCAATAAGAAAACAGAAATTTCTTACAATAAAATAAAACAATCGAGTAATCTAAAACATTCTCTATTCTTGATTCAATCTTGCATTTTGCTTTGCCTAGGCCCAATGTCCCCTGTAGGGGACATCCAAACTTGGCGGCTCACTGTTATTGTAAATTTTAAATTTTCTAAAAATCTGAACAGCATCTACGTAAAATGAATATTTTTGAATGTAATCACATAAAAAAATACTAAAAATAAAAAAAAGAAAATAGAAAAAAAATGAACTTACTTAGTTGATCACCAAGAAATTGAGTTTTTCTTGAAGACGACATTTTGACACATTAAAAAAATATCAACTGATTTTTATTTAAATTTATTGTTGGTAAAATTCAATACTGCCATCTTTTGGTGATTAGTTGCACACTTTTGTAAACTAAATTAAGCAGGTGATAAAGAAGGAAACTTCTTTTTTGAAAGTATATTTTATGTCCCCCACAGGGGACGCGGGGCCCGAGGAGGATAATGGGCCGCATTCTATACATCGCTACCACTGAAGTGATGAGCAAGTCTCGCGAGACTCGCAAGACCAAGACCGCGTGTGTCGCTGCAAAACAAAAAACAGGCTATGCAAGACCAAGAGTCTTGTATAATGTTATAAAGTTATTCATTTTTAGTTAAAAAGTAAGCAATTTAACTACATACTATCGACAGAATAATTTAAATTGATGTTTTTTTTAACATATTTCATTGTAATTACTGAATTTTAATAGATTTTTCTTACGTTACAAGACCTGCAAGTCTTACAAGACCAATACTCGATTGGGTATGCAAGACCACATTTGTAAATAAAGGACAAAGACCATCCCGGTCATGGTCTTGCATTTTATTCATCACTATCTACCAGAGTATAATGATGACATACTAAATGAATGTGTGTATCATACATAAATACCTACATACAATGATCAAATAATAATATTCAAACAAGGTACATTACACCCTAAATAACAGTATAAAGTATATACCACTTCCGCAGTGACAACTGAATACAGCTAAGGTAAGTTCAAACCTAAAATATAAATTCACTGAATACTAATTAGATTCGCAGTACACTTTAACGATGAAGTTTTGCTACTAAATAATACCACCGTATTATTATTATTATTACCAGTGTAAAATGAAATTTTCATCATTTTCATAATTATTCAAAATACGTCTTATTCAGTATTTTTTTAAGAACGTTCCGGCCAATATAAGTACGTTCCATTTAGTCCAAGCTGATATTTTATAATGCTGAAATAAGACCGTAAATCTAAAATCTACAATTTTAGTACGTTCCTACTTTAGTTACAATAGTTACTGAATAGAGGGTATTGTGAGCCGTATTAGTTTTTGTGGAATATTTAGTTCATATAATTTGTGTCTGGAGATACTATCGTTAACAGATTTAAAGTCTACAAACATATGGTGAGTTTCTATATTAAATTTGATCAACTGTTGATCTGTCAGGCCTAAATCCGTATTGATAATATGTCCCACCATGTCCTCAACAAAGGGAAGAGTATATTCGCAAAAACCATACGACCGCTAGTCGGTCAAATAAACTAAATAATGTTGCCATATCTCCAAAATAAATTCAAAACCTAACAATAAGACATTTTAAGATAAAACAATCTGAGTTTATCAATATGAAAGGATGATACAAACTTATTTTTTTAATGATTTGTTTAGATTTATCAGATATAACTATTACAAATATTTCAAAAGGAAAAGATCCCGAATGGTATGGAATATCCTGTTTTTAATGCGTAACAACACCAATTGCAAACATACAAACATAACAAAGAGAGGATAAATGAAACGCACTCTTCCGAGCATCGCGACATGTTCCCTAGCGGGGTAGACAGAGAGGACCATGCGCCATACACCCTCTCACATATTCATCACTGTTTTGAAGAGATCGTATTTGAATTCGAACAAAATAATAAACTAATATGTTCTAAAAGAATATAGATTTCTCTAATATGTCTATTATTAGACATAAATCGTCAGTAACAATGTCCCTAAATGCCTCTGTGGCTTCTGATGAGTAGTGTTTTCCCAAGCTCTCCTCTTTCCATCCAATTCCTTATATCCTCTCATTCCTTTCCCTATAAATCTGATATTACAATATACACACAATTGATTATTTCTGTAAACGTAATTGGTCCTCTAATGGAGTACTATAATATTATTCGTGTATTACTTGTTATTAAGACAGATGCTTATAAAATAAAACACCTATATTTATATTTGAAATGACACATCATTTTGTCAATCAATATTTGATAGAGCTTCTAATATTTGATAAAGCTTCTTGGGGATATTGGTTGATAGTAAATAAATAAATAATTAATTATCTACTTTGGTACAAAGGTGTATGCGAATAGGACAAGAAATAGAAATTCATAGTATAAGAGATAACGTTTCTAAGAATGAGATATCTAACTTCCAACAGATAATCAAGTGTTCAACTAATATCGCGCATGATTCATTGATATATTTTTGCCAATCTTCACAAACTTGAGATTTTTCAACAAGAAGTAATTTTAAATTATAACAAATCAAGATGTTACAGATTTCAAAGTTTTCGACCATTATCTTGAACCTGACTTCCGGGTGCGCAGAGCTCAAATTTGTGTTTTTTTGCTTCGTTGGTATACGTGCAAATCGCCCCCTTCTAGGCGAAATGGCTCAAGATATTTGGCGTCAACTATATGAAGCATAAAAAATGTATGTAAAGACATCTCGTATTTTTTAATGTCTAAACAACCTGGAAGAAAAGTATGTGTGTAGTTGTTCATACGAATTTAAGAAAAGAATTGCAATTATTATGATCGTCAACTTCAAATAGAAGTCACACGACGAAGAATTAAATATGATATTATTTGGCACGCCAGTCACGATAATTCAACCCCTGTATATCATAAGTGCACCGTAAAATCTTAGGTGTA
This sequence comes from Molanna angustata, assembly GCA_963576475.1. Classification (NCBI taxonomy): domain Eukaryota; kingdom Metazoa; phylum Arthropoda; class Insecta; order Trichoptera; family Molannidae; genus Molanna; species Molanna angustata. The sequence goes on from OY754971.1 coordinate 21,977,077, forward strand.
TAATCAAAAATAATTATATACACGTACCTACTACACAAAAGGTATACTTAGGTGGTTATAGACAGGTTCGTTGCAGGAAAACAAAATGGTGAGTCAGAAGACCGAATCCACTTTTACTTTTGTGAAACCATTATACTTGTGAAACTGAACAGACAATCGGATTGTACTAATAGCAGACTGTTTTACCTTTCGATACAATACACCTAAATAATACAATTGATTATAAACAAATCTATAACGGTTCGAGATATTTATTATAAGTGACAACTTTGATATCCATTTAAATGAGACTGGAAATCAATTAGATTCAAATCAATTTAGACATTCAATATACCTAGATATTTTTTGAAACCTAATTTGTTTATTTTTTACGCATATTTATTTGTGAAAATTGATTTCACATTTAAGTAATTAAGTAAATCATCTTACATTATTTTGACTATTTCGATCGATTCACATGTAACTTTCATATATAATCTAAGCATATAACTTTACAATTTTTATAGAATTGATAGCAATTAACGTGTACATAAGAATTTAAATTATTATTTGGATACATAAAACCTTCTTGTGTACCTACATAAAATGTAAGTATTTACACTTTACATAGACCCGCAGTCGAAATAAAATGTATAAATTATCTGTCAGTAAAATTAAATACCTTTTGATTATATTACTTTGACATTGTCATAACTATACTTTAGTGTGTCGAATACGTAATGTAGATACCATCTAAACCTTCAATGTCTTATGATTTGTATGCAAGAACACACATACCTTATATACTTAGAATACTCGTAGAGGAAACTGTGATTTGAAACTTAAAAGGCATACACATACATTTGTGTATCTATAGGACATGCTTAAAAAACTCCAAAAACACGATCAATCAAATATAAATAAAAATAGCCAATCGATTGGATACAAATGTAACAACAAAATCCATTACTATTGTACTATTATAAAAACAAAACCATATTGAATAGGCATGCGAAAAATGCAATAAACCTAGAAATAAAATATAAGTATATAAATAATAATATATAATTAAGGTATAACATAATTCATAGATATGATCGTGTCAACACGAGAACAAAGATACCCAAGAATATCTACAATTATCAAATTACAAATTAGTCAATAAATGTCATAAAAAAAGCTTTTACAACCGCTTCTTTCGAAATTTTGCAACGGATGTTTTAGGAAATATATTTTGAATAGGATACTAACATATTTGACATCAAGTATTTAAACATATTACTTATAAAGTAAAAATTAATCTCACACACATCTGTAAAGGAAACACGAAATAGTTTATTTTATATTACATTTAATAAAATTACCGCCAACTTAAGTTTTTGGACACGATTTGACGTATATTTTTTTGTAATTTTAACATAAAATTATGACATTACATGTAAATATTCGATCTTCTGATCTCGAAGCACCATCTTAACGAATAATTATTTGATGCGACATAATTTTATAATGATATTTTAAAACAAATAATATAAAGCCGGCTATTTGGAACAATGCAACACTTAGGTTGTAATTTTTAAGATCAAACTATTTCTAATAACTCTATAAATTGTCAAAAATATTCACATTACCTTAGTAATAAATATAATCCGAAATTGATTCACAAAACAATATAGAAAAGAACACAACACTTTTAAAACAAGAACAGACTCACTAACTAAAGCGCGCACACGGCTCAATATGGCGGGCACCCCACCCCGACGTGATTTCAAACTTTTGTTGAAGAAGACAGGGTATTTTACTATAATTTCATTGGTTCAAGATTTTACGACGCTTCATTGTAGCCAATATAATATATTTGATATTGTATAACTTGAACATCGTACGTATGTCGCTGGTACCAAAATACTAAATTAAATGTAATGTTTTAAAAAAATAAGAAATTATGGAACCTACTTTTATATAAAAATGTAAATAATAATTTTTTTATCATGTTTTAATTAATTAAAATATTTTTATAAATATCACTATTTATTTATCTCTTTAATTTATCTAATAACTATGTTTTTATAACGTAAAATTTCTTTGGCTACATATATATTTATTTGACACCTTTGATTTTAGTTACGAAAATGTCAGATTTGAGAAAACTTTGAGGTATTTTTGTGACACTTCATTTTATTTATTAGTAAAATATATCAAAAGTGAAGTGTCATTATGTGATAACATTGTTTAAATACGTGACCGACACTTTATTTTTGCGTTAAAATGTTGGAATCTCTCATTGAATACTTAGGCGATCCTCATTTGGTTGTAAAGATTCAAAAAATTTTTGGTGTGCGCTATTGCTCGAAAGAATGTGTCAATTTTACAGCCAATAAAAACAATTTATGTAATGAAAATTACTCAGCCCTCAGTAGTGGCATAAGTGAAAACCGAAATGGTTTAAAATTGATTAATACTGAGTCAAAATATTGTCAGTCGAAATCATCTAGTGGAGAATCGCAGAAGCCCGATTGTACAAGTGAAAACGAAGTATCTACGGATTCAGATAATGAGGAAACAACATGTAACATTTCGAACAAATTCTGGTATTACCTTTTCATAGTCTGTACAGCTTTGGGAGATGAAATTTTTTATGCTACATTTATTCCATTTTGGTTTTGGAACATAGATGGTGCCGTGGGAAGAAGGGTTGTTTTAGTATGGACTATCGTTATGTATATAGGTATGCTTCTTTATATTCTTCATTCTAAGGATTTGACCATACGTATTTCATTTATTGATACAAAATGATACATACTTAAGTATTAATTTGTTCTTAAATTGTAGTTGTTATTGTAAATAATCAAACGCACTGGAGTGAAAATGATTGATATTCGTAATGAAAATGATATTCATAGAAATGTATAAAATAATTTAGGCACGCAGTTTATATATATAATTTGTAACATAGACCTGGACAGAATATCCTTACCCTGTATTCTATCGTTTCTCTTGTGACATTCTCCTGGTTTTTGTTTTTTTTTCTGTATGGTTTTTTACACTGTGTCATTAGCCAGATGTCAAATTCCGTGTACATTAAATTTAACAAACTGGGTTGTGTTTAGAAAGTCATAGAGATATTCGCCCGGCGATTCAATCTGTATGTTGGGAATCGTAGTTGACTCGTAACAATATCATCCAATTCGCTCTGTAAAATAGTAGGTTGAAAATGACTGCTGTCAAAGTGCCATTTTTTTATGGCGGGTATTATGAATTTTACTACTTATAGTTCCGTGTAATTTTTCTTTACATTACAGATTCATACATATCGACAGTCACAAAATATTAGTTTGTAAAATCAATGCATTTTTTCTACATGTGCTTTTTGAGGTGCCTGTTTTTTTAAGGATTATCATCTATACCAAAGTTTTATTATAAATCTAAATCAGCCCTTTGAATCAGATACGTAAATCAGCCCTTTGAAGTTCAAATGAATTTAATTTCGGATAACCAACAGTTATTTTATAATTTTTTACATTAACACAGTGGAAGATCATGATTATAAAAGAAATAAAATATATACAGTTTTTTTTTTATTTTATGTAAACAGATTTTTTTGTACAAACCGAAATCAATGAAAGTTAAACAGAGAAACTAATAACAGGTTTACATTTACAAAAATACAAAATTATGCATACTAACAAGAAAAACTAAATCACTTTATATTAAAAAAAGATCCATCTAATGAAATGGAGTCGAACTAATAATACCTAGATAATATATTATTATATTTATTTCAATTAAGGTGTAATATGAGGTTGGGGTAGTTTATTTTTCATTTGTTATTGATAAATGTGAATTTTTAAGATTGCTTTCTCGTTGTTTCATACATTAAAGAAACACGCAAAATACATCTTGCACATTTTAAATTTACCGCGCAAAGTCACCCCAACATCGCTCAAAGCCTTTCGGAATCACATAGCAAAAATGTCGCTCTCGTTGCATCTTCAAGTCGTACCAACAGAGCGATTCATTCTGGGTTTTGAACACAGCCCTAGTGTATCCTCATGACAGAAACGTTAGTATTTGTAACATGGCTAGGGACCCTGGTAATTATGAACTTGGAGAGCCGACTCAGACTAAAACAGAATATAACTGCAATGCCTTTTCAGATATTGTTGCCAAATCGCCAGATAAATTCATATTATTTATTACATTATTGTTCTGTTAATATATTCAACAGCATTTTAATGTAAAAATTATATTATATTGTGTTATATTTTGAAACTTGAAATGGTCAACTTTCCTTGAATAGTATTAACATTTTTCATTATAATGTATAAAATATTTGGACTTAATATAACAAAACTTGTAGGTCAAGGATTCAAAGATGTGATAAGAATGCCTCGACCTGGTCCCCCAGTTCAAAAGCTACAAAAGAAATGGGCAATAGAATATGGTATGCCATCAACTCATGCAATGGTTGGAGTGTCAATTCCTTTCTCTGTATTATATTACACAATGAACAGATATCAATATTCATTTTATTGGGGTTTATCATTTGCTGTTTTATGGTGTTCTCTGATTTGCCTTAGTAGAATTTATCTTGGAATGCATAGTGTTTTGGTGAGTACTTACTGTATAAATATTTTAACATGCTTTTTAAGTGGGTGGGTAACTGTATTTACTTGTTTCTTCTAAAGCATAACTGTCGTCAGCTGTTTGGGTATACACAGTAATGACAAAACTCAACAATCCAAACAAACATCGGATATGCATTTAAACAACTAATATGTTGCAAATACATCAATTTCTTTTGGTTAGGATTATGTTAGTATATAAATGATGAGTGGTGGCAGAGCGGTTAGCACGCTGGGTTTGTAATCTAGTGGTCGCAAGTTCGAATCCTGCTATGACCGATTTCGTTCACCTATAGAACAAGCATTAATGCTTAATTTAGGGAATATATGAGGATATATGAATGTATAGAAGTCATATATCCTTTGCATAAGAAAGGAGATGCTATGGATTGCATCAACTACAGAGGCATAACACTACTCGATTCTGCATATAAGGTTTTTGCAAATGTACTCTTTATGAGACTGCTTCCATTTGTTGAGGACATGGTGGGACAGTATCAGTGCGGATTTAGGCCTGACAGATCAACAGTTGATCAAATTTTCACTTAAAGAATGGTCCTGGAGAAAATGTTTAACTTAGAAACTCACCATATGTTTGTAGAATTCAAATCTACTTACGATAGTATCTCGACACAAATTATTTGAGGCCATGAGGGAATTAAATATTCCACAAAAACTAATCTGGCTCACAGTGATAACCATGTCTAATACACAATGTTGGGTAAAAATTCAGAACAGCATATCAGATCCTTTCAAGACGTACAATGGACTAAGACAAGGTGATGCCCTGGCTTGTTTCTTATTTAATAAATTGTCCTGGAAAAAGTGGCGGAGATAAAGACATCTGGGACTATATTCAGAAAGTCTAGTCAAATATTGGGATATGCAGACGATTTAGACCTAATCTCAAGAACCCTTCCGAGGATGAAGGATGACTTCCGCAGGCTTAAAAACTCCGCAAAAAATATGGGCCTTAAAATTAACACTGCAAAAACCAAATATATGATAGCATAAAAAAACACCACATAATAATAACCCTGCGTCATATTGATGTGGAAACACATACAGTGGAGTCGGTTGACTCTTTTTGCTATCTAGGTGCTATCGTGACCTCTGAAAATATTTCATCATCTTCAGTGGCTCCACAGCCCAGGATGGGCCTTGGCCTCCTCAAGGAATCGTCTCCATTGCACCCTATCCATGGCCTTTTCTCTCCAATTCCGTACACCGCCTATCTGAAGGTCCCTCTCGACTCCATCCATCCATCGTAGTTTCGGCCTTCCCACACTTCTTCCCTCCGGACGTGATCTGAGGATTCTTTTTGGTGTCTGGTCATCTTCCATACAATGCACGTCTAATAAAGCACATTAGGTCCAAAATACTAACAAGGAAAACAAAAATTCTGATTTATAAAACTGTTCTCAGACCTGTCATAGTGTATGGAGCTGAATGATAGGTCTTAACAAAAAGAGACGAAAACAGCCTCTTGATATTTGAAAGGAAAATCCGGAAAAAGATTTTTGGCCCAGTAAATGATAATGGACTTAGGAGGATGCGATATAATCACAAACTACAGGCATTATATGACGAACCCAACATTGTACAAGTCATAAAAGTATGTAGACTGCAGTGGTTGGGACATGTCAGCCGAATGAATGATGATCGTATCCCCAAAAAGGTTCTTAATACCAATCCAGAGGGCAGAAAAAGTAGAGGCAGGCCCAAGCTAAGATGGCTGGACGACGCAGAAGACGACATAAGGGCGATCGGAATATCTAACTGTAGGAGAGCGGTGGAGGACAGGGACGGCTGGAGAAGGATTCTGGAGGAGGCCAGGCCCACACAGGGCTGTAGCACCAATGATGATGATGATGAGGATGTATACATACTTATTATAAGGACATATTCACTATTTTTTTAAAAAAAATATTGTGGCTCACATGAGGAATTGTACTGTGTTAAATGCATTATATATTGTGTTATAATATTTTTAAAGCTACTACGCTTTTCAGACAAGCCAAGGGCGGTAATTTCTAACATCTAGAATTTCTTCAATAAAAGAAATTATCTCACAAACCAGCCTATGACAGATTGTAAATTATTATTATTATGATAATTTTACACCGGATAATCAACATGGGTTAAACTCAAAACCCAGCAGCTGACCTTGATCTGGTTCTATTCAGACAAGGATTTGACAAAAAATGATTCTTGGCACAGTAATCGGGTAAATTCCAACCTAATTGCTATCCACTAACAGTTGCTATCCACTAATAGTTGCTATCCACTAATAGTTGCTCCAATAGTACAGACACTGAAACTAACTGCCTTGTGACAAGATATTATCCCATCAGCACTGAATGATTGTGGATATCCCCATAAAACAACGAAACACATCTTGAAGGAATATAGCATATGTGCATATGTTGATCCAAGGAAAAATATTTCTGAGATGACTATATTTTCAATGTCTACAACCTGAATATGTGAAGTTTTTATGTAAATATAATTTAAATTTATCCTTTAACTATTAACATTATATTAGCCATTACTTCATCAATATTTGTGTGTTCTAGCCAACAACTCCTTTGAAAAATAACTTAATCAACAGATTGTAATCTCTGTAGCTGAATCTATTATTTTATCTATTACAATATAATATTAGATATTTTTTCTTATATTTCAGGATATTGCAGCAGGCCTCCTATTAGCTATTGTGTTAATGATTCCTCTATTGCCATTAGTGGATAAACTCGATATTGTTTTATTGACAAATTGGTTGTCACCCATTGCAATACTCATTGTATCAGTAATGGTTATTGTTTACTATCCAAATAGTGATAAATGGACACCTACTAGGTAATAAGGAATTCAGTTAAATAATATATTTTTTAGATATATTATGTATCTTTTATTTCACATTAATATTTCTACTAACACTGTAGATCAGGCGTCGGCAACCTATGGCACGCGTGCCAGGCTTGGCACGTGATGGGGTTCTGAATGGCACTCTACAAATAATCAGGGAAATCGCGAAAATATTGAGACGAAGAGATTTTTAAAATTAAGAATTAAGGCGGCACCCTGAATCATATTGGTACAGTGGCTTGGCACACCACAGCTAAAAGGTTGCCGACCCCTGCTGTAGATATTGGATTGTCAAACCAGAGTCTTTTGAAACATTAATTAACTACCAAGAAAAATATTATTTAGCAAAAAGAATGAATAGCTTTCTTTAGGCTGGGTTGTTTCAACAAAAGTATTTGTCGGCCTTCGTGGCTCAGTTGGTTGGGTATCTGACTGCTGATCCAAGGGTCCCGGGTTCGATTCCCGGTGGAGACAGTTTTTAATTATGTTTTCAGTCTGGATCTGTGAGACGATTAATATCATAAGTCTCCAGAATGTGACAACTTGTTGTTGGGTGCATGTTAAATTAATATTTGACATAGTACCTGTTAGTTGCCCGAGAAGTAATAAATAATAATAATAAAAGTACTAGTAAAAGTATAGTAAAAATACTACTAGAGTCTACAATCTGCATTTACCCTTTCGCATTCTGTTTCCGGTTGGCTCTCTGATTGGTTGAGATCTCGTAGTATTAAGTCAAATAAGCTGTGAAATTTTATATTAAATGCGAAAAATTAAAAGAATATATAAATTTAATTTATAATAATTTATAATTCAATTTATAAAGCAACTCGCTCACGCGAGTCGCTATTATTATTATGGACAAACTTAAACCTAACCTAAGAATGCAGAAAAGAAGAGCTGGTTCTAGACGCTACTTAAAATACTTTGATTTCATAAAATTGTTCAAAATTGTGCCGTTTGACGGTATTAGATTTCAATGAAACAACCAAAAGTATTGCACAATTTTATGAAATCAAAGTATTATACCTATACTTTTACTTTAATCTTTGTTCCAGAAACACAGCCTTAGTCGTGGAAACACTACAATATATTATATTGAGAATATATTTTGTACCTCAAACTTTTCTAGTTTTTTGAATCAGAATATTTATTTATTTATTTGATTACATAAACTTGTTTTGAGCTCAAAGTAATGCTAATTTATATAGCGCCATTTTAGTACACAAGATCAGTCCACGGCGCTACTCTTATTTAAATGTTATTAAATACACAAAACAAAGTAGTGTTAAGTTATTTACTGAAAGTTCCAAGGCTCGTTTATATATAATACAATAGTATACAATACTTAAAATAACTTAGTTTTATTAATGCTCCTAATCATATAACTTAATGATGTTTTTTTTAGGGGAGACACTACAATGGTAGTAAGTGTTTGTGCGGGAATACAGATAGGAGCCTGGATTAATTATCAACTTGGATACATGCAACACAGTGATCTGTCACCACCGTATAAAATAATATGGCCATCATATGACATGGTAGGATTAGCCCTTCTTAGAACTACACTGGGATTTTGTGGAGTCATAGCAACCAGAGCTATTGCTAAATCTATCTCATACGCCTTTGTATGTGCCTTGTTGGGAAAAGATAAAAATGAACTAAGAAATTCCCCAAACTGTTTACAGAATAAGAATAAAATAGTAGTAGAATTGAGTTACAAATATTTTACATGTTGTATGATAGGATTCAATACACTAGTTTTGTTACCTAATGTTTTCAAACTGATAGGTATCGAAAGGCCAACATTCCATACTGAAATTTGATATGATAATTGTGATAATAAGTTATTTCTATTCTGATAATAATAAGTAATCAACACATCGCATTAGTTTAATCACTATTTTGACATTTCTACAAATTCTAAATCACAGTAAGATTTTGTTTTGAATCTCAGCTTTTCTGATTTAATATTAGTATTATTTAATATAATACATTCTGCTCAAAACAAAAATAAATAAAATTTAGAAAGCATTTCATTATTTGTAAAGTGACAAATGATTCTCCTCTCTCTACCAATTTAGATTGCTCTTTGATAAATTTATAAGTGGCAAACATCTGTGTGTGTGTTATCCAAACCTAGCATATATGTAATTGCTTTTCAAATTCATGCCATCAACATTATTTGGAATACTAATTAAAAAAAAATTAAATCTGTAATGAATGACTTAGAAAATTGATAAATATTCTTTGGTTAATCCTCATCAACAGTTTTATATTATTCAAAATGAGTGGGTGTAATAGCAATAATAAAAGAAGTCACACCAAAATTTAATTGCATGTTCTCTTTTCTCTATTTTCTGTAGTTTTTAAATGACCTCAGGGGGGCAAGTCTGGTTCGACCGGCGAAATCAAAACCCTAGTGATTACCCATATCATGGATATAATTATCGTATAGAGTTCTATGACATCTAAAGATATTGTAGAACTCCATATAATAATTATATCCATGATATGGGTAATCTCTAGGGTTTTGATTTCGCCGATTGAACCAGACTTGCCCCCCAAAACACTTTATGAGGACTTAGTGTTATATAATATTAACAGTTTTTGTTGTGTAATATTAATGGTAACTAACTTTATCTACATTTTATATTAGTACTTAATTATCTATATCTGAAAAGTTGTGAAAATTTTAAGTACAATATTAGCTTTAAGTCTAATAAATCTGGTATTATGTAAATATCAATATATATATATTGAAATGTATGAGCTTAGCTACTAATAGTTTTTATGCATAATACATAGTTCATTAAATATTTTTAATATTCAAATAAAAAATATCACAAATACTCTTAAAATTTATTTAAGATTCAAGAGGCTTACATGGATATTTACTTTAAATATATTTGTAAGTAACATAGTACTACTTATACATTCCAATAATTCATTTTTAAAGAGCACTCTTGTACAAGAAGAGTAGTTTGTATTCAACAGAGAAAATAAAGCACTAAGAGGGTGTATATGCAAGACATATGACCTGTTATTATCACTTGTGAAACATTTTTTGTGCTATAATCTCTTGTTGAACTTCCATATCAAGTGTTATCTTGTTGGGAGTTGTGATTTACTGGTAAAATTATTTACCATCGCTTGTAAATAACTATTTAAAGCTGCAATTATCTGTTTGAGATGATCCAGAGTATTTTTCTTTTTAATCACACACTGAACTCCAATTATAGTGCAATGTCATACATTTTTGCTCTTACCAATGCAAAGTAAATTTTTTGCCACATAAAATTTTATATACTTATTTCAAATTCTTTATTTTTGGAAGCATGTTTCATTCATTTTCATGTTCTTCGATTGATTGAAAATAATGCTATTGATTAATGTTTTCCAACTGTCGATTCGTTCATGAGAATTCAATTCTCTGAATGAATCGACATTATTAAGCCAAGATGCGTGTACGAAGGAACATTTTGTATGGCGTAGTGGACTTTTTGCATGCTAATAACACCAACTAGAGGCCTCGCAGCATATATGTTCCCATACATGGATTTAATCAGAATTCGGAGTAGAACATTTTATGTGAGTTTTGTGTGTGTGTCTGTCCCCCCCCCCCTTAACTTTTGATCCGCTCAATTTATCCAACTGTCGATTCGTTCATGAGAATTCAATTCTCTGAATGAATCGACATTATTAAGCCAAGATGCATGTACGAAGGAACATTTTGTATGGCGTAGTGCATGCTAATAACACCAACTAGAGGCCTCGAGCATTTTTTTTTTTTTTTTAATAAAAAATGAATATGTCCTTGTTAAACAAGTACAAATACATCTTCCTACGTTCCCTAAAATAAGCAAACAAATGCTTGTACTATAGGTGAACGAAATTGGTCGAGGCAGGATTCGAACTCGCGACCACTGGATTACAAACCCAGCGCGCTAACCGCTCTGCCACCGGCCCATCTAAATCCATGAGTAAATCCATGTTCCCATACATGGATTTACTCAGAATTCAGAGTAGAAAATTTTATGTGAATTTTGTGTGTCTGTGTGTCTGTCCGTCCGTCCCTTATAACTTTTGATTCAGAGCCCAAACTTTTGATTCAGAGCTCAATTTACAGAGCCCAAAATTTCAGAATATATAAACAGTTATAGGCCTAAACTAAAACTTTTATACTCAGAATTGTGAATTTTGTTTAAGTCAGGGGTTATCAACTTTTGAAATTTTGGTTTATTTTTCCATGTATCTCAGAAACCATAAAAGCTAGAACGCTGAAATTTGGTATAAACATAGACAAATACAAAATCTCAAATGAGTTTTTTTTTTTAAATTCCAAGGGTTTCTCAAACATTTTTTATTATGAAAAATATTTTTTTATGATAAATTTATGAGTTTAACTGCCTATATTTCCATTTTTTTTTAAATATCAAAAAAAGCCGAAACACCCCAACTAGATAATTTAATTTTCTATTATTATTATTATTATTATTTCGTATGGCATAAATATACATATTATGAAAAGAAAAGTAGCACTAGGCACGTCAAAAGTAAAAATATATATATAATAGTTCACACGCAGGGTGCTCGTCACAGGTATACATCCAAGTCATCAAGCCAGGCAGCAGCCGATGCAGTGGCCGTGATAAAATCACTTTCGCCACCATGATATCGTCGTACACTGCATTCGTGGACTATGTGTTGTACGGTTTGATGAGGAGCACCACAGTCACACTCAGGATTCGGTCTCATACCCCATTTATAGAGAAATTCCCCACATCTGGCATGCTCAGTACGTACTTTATTAAGAGCACACCAGGTGCGGCGAGGGAATCCGAAACCAGCGGGCTGTTGAGTAGGATTCATGCCCCTCCATCTTGCGGGTGCTGAGAGAAGCCAGGTATGTTCCCACTCTTCATTGCAATTAAACTTGTCAGCAAGTAGTTGTTCACCTGTTTTTACTGGTGGCTTCCTAGATTTTAGCCTAAGCGTTTGCAAGTTTGCTATGTCAGCATGGATAGGGAGCATCCGGTTTAATGTTATCTTGGTCATCTCTGGGCTGAGGGTTGTATTTAAGTCTGATTGATGATCCATCACTGACTGATGGATTGCAATCACTAGAACACAGACGCAGAGTCGGTATTTTAAGTTTATTCTATAGATACTACCACGGGAATTTCCTCAGAAGAACTTGCATCTTTGGTCCCTCCTCCACCCACTCGCAACAGAGTCACTCGCTTCACTCAATCGCAGCATCCATTCACAGTGGACCTTCAACATATACGAACAAGTCGCTTCTCGAACTCCTTTATTAACACAGCAGCCCGACTGTGGAACGATCTTCCGAATTCTGTGTTTCCATCTTCGTACAACCCGGGTCTTTTTAAAATCCGAATTAATAAACTCTTTTCTAGATTGCAAACCCCTCCCAACGCTACGTAGTGCGCTTCTTCGGAAGAGTAAAATGGACCCAAATCCTAATAGCTGGCGTCCCCTACGTAGACATGTTAAAAAAAAAAAAAAAGTCTTGTTCCCTGGAACACTATATTCAATTTTGTGTTCGCCTGTTTATTATTTAAGTGTGGAACCAGGATGATTCGGTCTTGCTTAGATTTGAGCATAATCTCCATTTGCGGAAGTAATCTTCGAGGATTTTTAGGTCTTCAGTGAGGACGCTTTCTGTTGTCTGTATATCGGTGTGCTGAAACCTTAGAGCCAGATCGTCAGCATAGGTAAATTTTCTTGCTACAGTGTTAGGGAGGTCAGCTGTATACAGGTTGAACAGGAGCGGAGATAGAACAGAGCCTTGTGCTAATCCATTATTGAGTCTTCGACCACGGCTTCTCTTACTATCCCCCAAGGTCACTCTGAAAATTCGATTCGATAACATATTGTTTATAAGTTGGGCTATTTTTGTACAAGGAATCACTCTCAGAAGCTTAAATATGAGACCTTGTCGCCATACAGTGTCATAGGCAGTTGTAAGATCGACAAATACAGCAGAAGTCTTAAGTTTTTTCTGGAAACCAGCTTCTATGTGGGTTGTTAAGGCAAGGACTTGGTCGCAACAGCCTCTGTTTGGTCTGAATCCAGCCTGCTCTATGGAAATGGCGGATAGAATTGTAGGACCAATTCTGTTATATATAATTCTTTCAAACAATTTATAGCACACGCTCAACAGCGCTATAGGGCGGTAGCTTTCAGGGGAGTTGTTGGGCTTGTTTGGCTTGAGAATAGCAATAATCTTGGTATTCTTGAAGTCATGTGGTAAATTACCAGAAGTCAGTATGTCTGTGAACAGCTCAGAAAGCCACATTCTCACACGTGGGCCAGAATTCAAAAGAAATTCCGGATAAATTTCATCTATGCCTGCAGCTTTGCCAGGGCGAGTGTCTTTCAGAGCTGTGTCTACCTCTTATTTAGTAATGGGAGAGGAAAATTGCGCAGATGGAGTTAGTGAATCACTCAAATTTTTTAAGAGTTTTTTCACATCTCTTGTATGGTTCTTATCAGAGGGTACCCTCGCCATTTTAATTATGTGATTGGCAATTTCCTCTGGTGTGATTGAAGATTTTGTAACAATTCTGTTTGGTGTTGAGCTATCCAGTTTTCGGAGTAGACTCCATGCCTTTCTACTGGAGTGTTTAAAATCCATATTTTCAACCAGCCTTGTCCAATTGTTTCTTCTTGTTTCATCTAAGGATAATAGTAATTCGTCAGCAATTTCAGCTTCTCCCTCGGCAAGGAACTTTTGGTAAAGTTCTTCACTGGTTTCACTCCATCCAGGAATATATTCTCTTCGAAATCCTCGCGGAATGTGTTTTTTGGCACTTTTCCTTATCAAGCCAGAAAATCTTGTATAATTTTTAAAAGTAGGAGGAATGAATCAAATACATTTCTCAAGTTCTGCTGAAAAGCGGTCCCATGATGCTTTGGAGAAGTTCCATCGAGGGCGGGGAGAAGATTGCATTAAGGGAATTTGTAGTCCACATTCGATTAATACCGGTCTGTGTTGACTGTGTGGAAAGTCGTTCAGTACCTTCCTTTTTGATGGCAGAGGACGTCCATTTGAGCCATTTGTTACAAAGCACAAATCAGGAATATATGTTTTTCTCCATCTAGCCGATCTGAAGGTGTCTCTGTCTTTAGCATCGAATATAAGGCAAGTGTTACTGCCTTCGCTCCAGTTTGAGAGTATTTCCAGCTAGTGTGATGGCTATTAAAATCGCCAATAAAAATGGCTGGGTGTTCAATAATCGGTAGGACCTCTTTTGGCCAAGTTGTTGTTGGGGGCTTATAAATATTTAAGATCTGTACCTCTTCAATGCTGGTGGTAATGATATGGATGTCATTGTCTGTTGATATGTTGATCAGGTTGACATTCTGGAGATCGTTGTGGGCGTATTTAGCTGAACCATAATGTGTGTGATAGATGGCACCAATAAGAGAAAACCCCTCAATGGAGTCTCTATTTTTTAGTTGGCTTTCAGTTCCAGCATGAGTTTCTTGGATGACCACTACATCAGCCTTGTTTTCAGTAAGAAGCCTGGGTAAATATTCACTTTTTGACTTGCATTGCATTTCTACATTGATTTGGCAAATCCTTACAATAGGTGTAAGGTTTCTTGTCTGGGGGCCCTGAGAAGGGCCGTTTATTATTTGCGTACTCATGTATTCCTTTATATTTTTCTTTTCCTTTTTTAATACGTCTTAATAAGCTGGGAGATCAAGTTGGTGGTTCGTCTGCCTGAAGTTCTAACTCTTTAGCGTTAACCAGGGTGCACCACGGGGAGGCGAGCAAGATTTGCACCCCATTTTCTATAAATAATATTAACATTGTATTAGCACATCTCGATTTTTTTTAACATTTCTTATAAAAATTGAATTTATTGACAACATTGCTTCATACAATTTGTATGGCAGTCGCCTACACACAATATCTAAGAAGACTTAATTGTTTGATACTAATCTCCAAACATACATACATACATACATACCATCATGCTGCTTTCATATTCTGGGTAGGATCAAAGGACTGATCTCCATACTATCCTATCTTGACATACATACCAAGGTATATGTATTGTATAGAAAACCAAATATCTTGAAATATTAAATAATTTGTATTTATGGGTTTATAGTTTGGAACTTATTCTTCAACTATACGTACTATCGCTATCCCAAATGTATAACCAGAAACATTGGTTGATCAATTGATATTTTTACGACTAATTTTAACATCTCAATAGAGAGGAAGATGGAATATTCTAGGAGAAACAGGAACTCAAGGCACCTACAAGGCTTACGACCTATCATCAGCTAGTTTATGTGATCACTTATACCAATTATACCTTCTTATTGAGTTCCCTATCAATCCAATTTACTAAAGTTTATTTAAGTTATTTTAATCATGAAAATCGGTTCATTTTGAAAATAAGCTGAAAAAACACCATCGCCATCGTAACGAAGAAACCTTATTGTAAAATCATCTATTTGTTTGTTAACAATGAAAGGAACAGTCCTTATACGTGAGGTGACAATGCTTTCGCACAGATATTACCCCTGAACTGCACCAGAATTTAAAGTTAATTTTTAGCTTGTTTACTTGTCTTTACCAATGTGTATGTAATTTTATTATTGTTGATATTATTTCTTTGTCAGAATTATTCAAATAATAATACATAAATTATTCAAAACATTAAAATTATACAAAATTCTGATTATCTCTGCTGATTAGTGGTTAGTCCAGTGATGGATCTAGTATTTTTTCAGGTGTATTATAACTTGTTAATATAGAATTATAGATTAGTATGTATATCAAAAACTATTTTATTTATAAAATATGATATAGTTGTACATCAAAACACATATTTTAATCATATTTTTTTCTATATTTATACAATTTTTCATTTTTACTACTATAGTGGATATTCATATTATATCCAATAATTTACAGTAGTATTATGCCTTTATGATTTACAATGTTTTTGATGCCTTTATGATTTACAATGTTTTTGATGTCTTTATGATTTACAATGATTTACAAATACATTTTTTAATGCAAAGTTTAAAATAGAAATTTATATAAATACCTAATCATTAAAATTGCTTTTCATAGTTTTCATTCGTAATTTTAGACAATATGTATACTGCATTTTTGGGACAATAATTTCTTGAAAATAACAATAAATCTCCCTTTTTGTGTAATGATTTATCCAAATTTTGATTTGTATATGACCGCCGTGGCACAGTTGGTAAACCGTTTGGTTTCTGTGCAGGCGTCCTGGGTTTGATTCCCAGCAGAGGAGAAATTTATTTAAATTTATTTCTTACGCAAATGTTGCTTCTCTGGGCTGGAAACACTAGTTAGTTGGAATAAATTGCCATACGGCAATAAATTCACCACTTTCGCAGGGTGCAAGGAAGTGTTCATTATTATTATTATTAAAAGTCATTTAACTTATTTCTAAATTTAAAAGTAAATTTAAGAAATTTCTATCAAAAAGAGCTTCTTTTATCACATGATAATTCAACTGTAGTGTTTTATTCAATCCCAATTATTATTAGAAAAATTTAATCTGTAAGATTAAAAGAATGTATGCAATTTATTAGAAAGTGCCTAAAACCTCAGTAATTTTCAATGTCACTCATTACCCTTGCTCTTACTTCACACAAGACAACTGCTGTGCTTAGGTTGACATTATAGAATTTCTGGTTTTGTAGGTAATTTTTTTTTTATCATTCTTGGGAATGGTAAAAAGCATGAAGCTATAATACTAGTAAAAAGCTTTTTTCCAGAGTTACTAGTTTAGTAGTAGTATATTATGTTCTTTAATAGTAAAAGAATACATGAGTCAACATGGGTGATTTTTTAAAATTATTAATACATTGTTATATTATGTACAACTAGTCCAAGTATATCAGGGAAAAGTATGTTTACAAATATAAATATTTTAATGGTGTTTAGGTGTTTATTCCATTTTTTTTTCATAATATATCCTATTCTGATTCGTCAAATTTATCCATCTGAATTTTAGTGCATGAGAAATGTCAAAAAGTTGAATGCATTTATACGGGACTCTGTCACATCGCGCGGATAAAATCCTTTTATCCACGGTCGCCTGTTAATTTAGATGTTTTCGTACTCTGAAATGAATCAGAATAGGTCATAATAGATATTAGAAATCTTTAAAAAATACCAAAAGTTATGTGTCTATAGGATTTTCACTGTTCATAAATATGTACATATCTTTATGAATATAAACCACCTATCTTTTTTCGTAATGCACTATGCAGTTGCAATAATAATTCAATATGAACTACTGTTGTGACTTATGATTACAAATTAATGCCAAATGTTATCAATAATACATAAGATCTCTATGGTCAAATATATTTACACCATTAATAAATATATGACGAATTGTATGTGTGTTCAATGTACCGGCGTAAAATTTGACTTAGGTGCTCAAAGATTACGTACAACTGCATTTTTATTTTTAATAAAATTCACTTTTTTCATCAAAATAAGTTCAACATTCACAGCTATCAGTAGATTTTACCAAAAATAAAAGGAATAGATAAAATTTCATATTATATATTAACCTAAATTTATGTCTGTTTCAGTAGATACATGAATATAATGCCATAATCTTAATCAAATATTTGAAGTACTAAATTTATTAAAATATTCAAAAATATTACCTACACAAATCTATAGTGAAAAACAAAATGCATTTTTATTATTATTTCCCATATTCCTTTTACTGCATTTTTCAACACTCAAGAATCAAAGTAAGTTTATCTATCATTCATAGCCTATGCAACAAAAGAAAAAATTTTGTTTTGCTGAATTTTATTTGTAGCAGAATGGGTATTGTCAAACCTCTTACAAAAAAAATATATTGCTAAAGCATTTTGTTTTCGTTGGTTGCATCTTCGTAAGGGTGCACTATAAAAAGTAACGAAACCTTATCACTATATTTATTTTGGTACTTACAGTTTTATGATAAATAAATGTTTATATGATGACTTAGTATGATACCTCTCCCTTGAAATATGCATTGAGGGCTAGCTCGCCTAAAATGTCGAAAATTGTTTAACATATAATTTACTGTATTTATCACAGTGTCTAGAAAAGTCAGACTGGATTTGGGTCTCTTCACATAGTAAAATGTTAAAATTGATCATTATTAAATTTAAATTTGGACTTCATGATAATTTAAGATTGTAACACGATATCATGAAATTCAAATAAAATAAATTGGAATAAATCAATAATAAACTTTAAATTGTCACAAGTATTGTTGTCGTTTTCTTAGGCATACATATTGTCTTTCCTTCACGGTCATGAACTAGCCAATGCACTTTCAATGCTGGAATGGACCATTATCAATGGACGAAGGGGGCAGGTTATCGGTGAAAGTATCCTCAGGTCCCTTACACGGTTGAGTGGTTTCGAAAGCGAAATGGCGGCGATGCTAATCTCCAGAAGATGCAGGCTGTTACACAAGGGCCCACTACGACAACAGCGTATGGAGCCCTTTCCAAACTCAGCATCTGCCGTGATCCAGGAAGACGGCACTCACGACGAATGGCGCTGCATCGATCCATT
The DNA here is from genome assembly GCA_963576475.1 of Molanna angustata. Lineage (NCBI taxonomy): Eukaryota > Metazoa > Arthropoda > Insecta > Trichoptera > Molannidae > Molanna > Molanna angustata. The sequence continues at coordinate 21,996,169 of OY754971.1, forward strand.
TCAGCACTCCCAGTGTCACATCGGCCGTTCGGTGGACATCATCTTTTGACATGACACATGTCTATTTTCAACCGTCAAAATTATTCTGTCAAATGTTGGAAATAATTATTTTCATAATTGTAAGAATAATTTTTATAGTAGTAGTGATAGTGAACAATTCCTTGCACCCTGCGCAAGTGGCAAGTTTATTGCCGTACAGCAATTTCTTCCAACTAACCAGTGTTTCCAGCCCAGAGAAGCAATATTTGCTTGAGAAATGAATTTAAATAAATTTCTCCTCTGCTGGGAATCGAACCCAGGACGCCCACACAGAAACCGAACGGCTTACCAACTGTGCCACGCAAAATTATTCTGTGTTGCTTTTGGTTTCTATGACGGCTAGTGATTTGGCGGCGAATCCAAAGAGAACAGTAGAGGTTGCGTCAAGTAATCATACAAAACGGCAAACATATGTGTAGCAATCTTGATGATATAACCTACTAAAATACACATGTTTTACCCTCCGCACAGTCAATACTATATAAGAAAGTTTCCATTGCCAGATTTTAGTTTTGCTCGAATGAATGAAACAATACATGCACAATTCTTTTGTTAGTGTTGTTATTATATAAAATCACTGTGATTAATAAATACCCTAAAAATATACATTTTAATGAAAAATTGTATGTGTGTTTAGCGGGGGGGTGTAAATTTATCGCACCATCACTGCACAGATGCGTCGAAGATCCGCACACACAATGGAAAAGTTAGAGGGAACGTTGCCAGATGGGCACACAAAATATTTGAATGGTAGCTATGAACAACTTCTACCAATTATCAAACTTTTTACGTCTCAAAGAAAATGTGCGAACTGATAAATATATTATATATAAAGTTCAAAATATAATAGGGATAGTGTTAGTTTGCAGGGTAAAACAGAATAGAAAATATACATTTTTTATAAAATATTTATTAATTGTGATGTTTAAAAGTATGAAACAATTTATAACAAAATGTAAAACTAAATTAATACTTGCTTACAAAAAGCACTTTTTCTTTAAACCATAAAAATGAGGATTACACTTGGCAGTATATTTTTTATATACTATAGTCAGTGAAAAATAGTACTGTAACTGATGAATTATGTAAATGTGTTTGCTTACAAAAAGTGCAACTACAGTATTTTAACATCATAATTATAAAAAAAAATATATTTATATTTATGAAAAAACTACACAAAAATAACTTAAATAAATAACATTTATTGTTACAATTATGAAATTTCATTTGATGCAACTTTGATAGTATTTTTTCTTGTTTTAAAATAGTATTTTTTTTTAATCTTTTACCAGTAATGAATTGTATTTGCGAAATAAATTTAATAATTTGGGGCAAGAATATACTTTGGGAAAATATTTAATGTTTATTACGTACAATAAATTGTTATTTTAAAAAAATTAAATTTACACATTACACAGTATAATAATAAATAATATTTGTTCATCTATCTAAATAAGTGAATGTAGTATATTTACATAAATTTGAATATTCATTTATGTAATAAATAATGTTAAGCTCTAAAACCATTTTGTCAAAATAATAAATTGTAGTTCTTCGAAAATTGATTATAAATGACGTTATAATTATAGTATTTATAAAATTAAGATTTTCGGGGCACTTTTTTATATTTAGGTACTTAATTTAAAAAATCTTATTTTTATTACATATATCAATTAAATGTAGTATATTTTTTATATCATAAAGCAAGTACAAAATGTAGAAATTACAGTAAAAAAACAAAAGAAAATTGACAGAATTATCATTACTTGTATGATTTTTACATTATATGCAGGAGAATCATTCTTAGAGTTTTGGACATGTTGATATTGATGCAATAAACTAAAATATCAATTATTATACAAAAACACAGAATCAAAAGAATCTTTTAATTGTAAAAATATTAATATGATATATAATAATTAGGCTATTTCAATATTATTATAAAAAAAACAATTGTATATTGGCAAATTCAGCATACTTATGCTGATTCAGTATTTCAGTCTTCATATTATATAAATTAACAATAAAGATGTAAATCAAAATTATAGAAAAATGTGTTTGGGACAAAAGCATGGATGTAAACAAAATGGGAATTGCTTAGATTATATATGATACAGATACCTAGTCATCGCAATGAATGTATGCCAACTAAAACTACGCTGAAACAGACGAATTTCACTCGCCCGGCCGTATACGTACACCTACCGATACGCACACCTACATAATATGTAGACCAACCGATCTACCGCCTCACACACACATGTAAAAAAAACTTGGCATACATTTGAATTCGAAATTTGTACTACACGCGGCTTCTGTACATTATAATTCTATAGGGAATTGCATGTCAGGAGAGGAAAGTATAACATTCAGTTCTCAGCCTATCTTGAATAAAGAAATATCTATCGGTATAACATTTAATTTATATGATATATAATAAATGAGAATAAAATAATCTGAGATGTTAAGACAGGTCCAACGTTACAACAGCGATAATTGACTATAGCGATATAGTAAATTGGTGATTATCGTTTTATCATGCTATTGTAATATCGGGCATTAGTCCCACAAGGGTACTCTGTAAATAAAAATTGTGAAAAACTCCGTAGGCAAAAAACTATCATATTTTCTCCATCAAGGCTGACATTCTTGGTTACAAAGATCAGTTCCTCATTGACTTTATCATACTTTGACTCTCCAGCCAATATTACAGCATTCATCAATGGAGATACATTTTAACAGCACATTATAAGGCACAAGGATTATTGAGTTGAATAATAAAATTTGCACATACATTTAAAAAATTCACATTGCTCTGAAATACTTTAATACAACTATGTTATGACATAAAATTAATATAAATGTAAGTTAGATTTAGTCAAAAGAATATCTAACTTAATGGAAAAAAGTTACAAAGCCGTATTATTCAATTCTCCGAGGGACATTAAGTACTCCACATACACCACATTTTATTATTTATTTGTTGAATCCAGCCCATATTCTATGATCTCTGTCTGAACCAGCTCGGATCTTAAAAAACTATTCATAATTATAAATTAAATTAAAAATTATTTTTTATGAAAATAAAATGAAATACAGTTCATTTTTAACGAGTTCACAAACGAGTAATAAATTGAATGGCCTCAGCGCTTTTGTCTCTGATGATGGTAGCAGAGACAGACTAGCAAAAGCACTTTTAGGCCATTAAATTTATTGCCATTAAAACTGTTTCATTTTATTTTTGTAAATATATTTTATTAATTTAATTGATATAATTATTGGTGAAAAATATCTTAATTTCATAATAACACAAAAAAAATACAATGTTATTGCAATAAATCTTGACCTGTAACAAGATCTCATTTACAAGGCCCTAGTTTGGATCTGTAGAAAACATTTATCACAATTTGGATTCTACAGTTTCTCATCACCCTGATATACATATTATTGAATATGGCTAAATGTCCAAATTACCTTTATGCGGGTACTAAGACAAGTATTAAATATTTTATATTGCATATATTCAATTTAAGTACACAATCTTAACAGAAAATAATTAAGTATCAAATTGATTTACAAATGTACAGTACACAATGAAAATTAACAATAATAATTAAAGAAATCTATGTGTTTATTTATATTAATATAATTAATTTATGCAAAATTAGTTCTGAAAGATACACATTCATTCCAATATCATGTATTGTCAATGTAACAAAGATCAAAAAATCTAAAGTATTGGAACATAAAATCAAATTTAATATCAACAACACTTTACACATTCAAATTTTCACTGCATTTTATGTATTTATACCAGGGTATACAACATATTCAGTTTGTACAAATAATATAAAAATATGATTGGAGATTTGATAAGTCTCTTCTTGATGAAATTGATTAAAATGAAATTTTACTTTACTAGCAATAATAATTAGTGAGTCATATCTTTGCAAGTTTTAACCATATCATTTTACACAATAATTCTGAAAGTAAGTAACCTGTACACATATTTCTTGTTATCCTGAATATTACACAACTTAGGTATATTACAACGGAATAATCTAACTATGAATATGTGGGTAAATAATTCATTTATACAGAAAATGTATAAGTACTATATTTTGCTAAATAATACAAAAAATAATTTCACATAATTTCTTTTTGAAATCAACACAGTTTGTTTTTTAAAAATAATAATGTATGATAAAAATAATATATTTATTTCATATATTTGTATATGTACATTTAAATATTTTAAGTAACAAAAACTAATATCATGTTACTTATGTCATCATGAGTACTTAAAGATTTTTAAAAACATTAACAAAACAAAAAGCTATTAACATGATTTATAATTATCAAATAAAAAATAAATGTCTTTAAAAGAAATCTACATGTAAATAATGTATTGAGAGATAAGAATATAAAATAAATAAAAACCAGACATTCTATTAAGTAAATATAATCACAGACATTTTAATCCCCATAAAACATAAGACACTATGTTCGGTTATGATATTTATGTATTGTAGCATCCAAAAAGATTTTATGTATATGTTATATAAAAGCAACTTATTTCTACATTTTGTATAGAAATCCTTATTAAATTAAGAACACAATAATGTAAAACTTACATCACATTATTTCTTAAAAAATAATTAATTAACTAGCCCTGCATCCTTTGCCATTCCATAGAAAATGGTATTCTTATCTTGCAAGAGTTTGGATGGAGAATCAAATTCAGCTAACTTTCCTTTATCCAAAACCAAAACTCGATTTGAATCCATTATTGTGTTAAGGCGATGAGCGATGGTAAGTACAGTACAGGAAGCAAATTCACTACGAATAGTACGCTGCAATACAAACAAACACCTCGTTAACAAAAATAAGATCTAAAAGTCTATAGTAAAATTGCACTCACAATATTTTTTATAAAAATCATTACTGAAATAACATATCTCCTTATTATTTTAAAGAAAAGATTGTTATTATGATGGTGTTTTGAGTTTTTTTTACTTATTCCAAGGAAACAACATGTAGAAGCTGCTATGGATTTGGTTCAAATATGTTATATAGCGACAAAGAATTTATTTAGGGATCAGTTCATTATAAATTTTCTGCCATTAAATTTAAATGAAATAAATTTCGGAAAATATGGCTGTGCTTTTTCAATAATATTATTATTTTTTTTAATAAAATATATAGTTTTATACCTAGATTGTATTATTTTGTAAAAAATGTGTCATTTTAAACAATTTTTTTTAAATTCTTTTGTATGGAACGATAAGCAACATCTACTATATAATATCCAGATAAATTATTTATAATCACCTGAATCAGATCATCAGTTTCCAGATCAACAGCTGCCGTAGCTTCATCAAGGACAAGAAGTTGTGTCTTGCGAAGTAAAGCCCTGGCTAAGCAAACCAATTGCCTTTGTCCAACTGACAAATTCTCTCCACCCTCGCTGACCACATGATTCAAACCAGCCGCCAATCCTGGACAAAAATATAATCAAATCTATGTAACAACAAAATATGTGGCAAAAATTGTGTGAAAACAAATATAATATATCGCTTTTATTTATATTTTTAAAGAATATCATAAAATGGGAATAAAAATCTATTGTGTGTTGGTGTATTTAGTATTATTGCCAAATCAAAATTTCCAACAGAGAGAAATAATACATTTTGAAGAATTTTTCATTAATTCCCAAAAAAAATTGGTGACAGTTTTTGTATAATTTTAATATTTCTAAAAGCAAACATCCAAAATGTTTTTAGTGTAAATTGTTACAATATATCGAATACGTAGAGTTATAGCCAAATATTTTGAATTTTAAGCCGAGAAGGGGGACGATTTGCACGTAAACCTATGAAGCAAAAACACACAATTTGCGCTCTGTGGAACCGGAAGCTCTTTCAAGATGTTATAAAATGTTATAAATTTCACTTTCGTGAAATTCTTACCTTTAACAAATGATTTAAGATGTGCATGTTCCAATGCTCTCCACACTTCTTCATCATTAAATGCAGAGAAAGGATCCAAATTTGAACGTAGTGAACCAGAAAAGAGAACAGGATCCTGCGGTATGATAGTGATCCGAGAGCGAAGAGAATGTAAACCCAATGTTGCAATGTCCAAACCGTCAATGGTGATTTTTCCACTGAATGGCTCAACGATTCTGTGGAAATAAAAATCAGTTAAGTTAAGTTTTTTACTGTATAAACCAATATAAACTGACTGAAGGAAAATAACTTGGAGTAAGTTGTGGTTACTGGAAGTGTTGAGTCATGTATGAAAAGAAAGACCTCCTAATAAAAGAATAACCTCTATCAGACACTTTCGGAACATATTTTATAACTATTGAGAAAAAATGTAAGACCTACATTACATGCTCATTCAGTCCATGATCTTGATCACAATGAGACTGATGTCAGATTGATAGACTAAAGTTGTAGATTACATGGTCAGTCCAATCGGTAACTCTACTGATAACACGCATTATGGTTTTGAACAAAAAATATTTTTTTATACTTCAAATTCATAGTAGGAAAAAGGTCTACTTCTTATTATAATAGGTAATTTTTTTTACCAAAATAATTTTTTGTTTTCGACATAAAACTTCGATCTACTCTTAAACGGCTTGGAATATTTCATGTTCTTTAAAAACATGAGATGAGGAATAAACATAGAAAGATTTAAATTTATTTTAATTTTTTAATGAAACAATTAATTATTTTCAAATTCTTTATAAAGAAAACGTGAGAGGGTCCGTGTGTGGGCGACGGGAGTCGGTAATGGGTTAGTTGTTGGACGGGGAAGTTGTTGTCATTTTGCTTGCTGCGCTCTGTTATAAAATTTAAATATATTTGTTATGATAAAGCAAATGTTAATTTATTAAAATTTACTTAAAACAATATATTTTAGCAAACTTTGAATTAATTGTTGATTATTCTATATTTCTAAAACAAAATGGAATAAATTCAAATGTTAAAAGCTCAGTCAACCCATAATTGACTGATACAACCCATAATGGATTGTATTCGCAAGAACACAAACACAAGGTCAGTATTCTCAGCAGATATATTCTATAGATACTACCTCGGAAAATTTTAGAACTCGCATCTCTGGTTAGAAAGAAATATCGTAAGTAAGATGAAAATAAATGCCCTAAGGTGGTTCGCCCACATAGAAAGAATGAGTGATGACCATCTGACAAAAAAGTATACAAGGCTGATAAAAGAGGAACGAACAGTAGAGGTCGGCCAAGAAAAAGTTGGCACGATCACATAACTGGGATTTTGAAAGATGGTGATTAGAAGTAAGAATAATAGAAGAGCATGTATGAGACGATGTATGGACGTGAATGAAGCGAGGAATGTATGTCAAGAGAGAGGAGTCTGGCATTCGGTTCTCTCTGCCTACCCCAAATAGGGAAATGGCGTGATGGTATGGTATATGGCATATCTGGTTCCTTCTCCACCCATTTGCAACAGAGACACACACACACACGCGCAGCATATACATAACATAGGTATATGCTGCGAAGCCTCTCAGTTGGTGTTTTTCAAAGATGCAAATTGCATGCACAATCTCCACTACCCATACTAAATAATCACACAAAATTTCCATATTGTTTGCTGTCGAATTTGGGCCATTTTTATTTTATTAAATTTATAATACATTTATCAAAAAAACAATCAAAAATACAGAAAAGGAAATATACACACTAAGAAAAAACATATTCCCTTTACCAGAGTGCAAGCACTCATGTGTAAAGGAGACATTTAAAAACAAAAGACACAAAATATTATATATACATAATTATTATCAATACAAAAAGAAGTTAATATAATTTACAAATCAGTCAAATTTATTAAGCTTATTTTATTTTTCTTTTGAATTCATCAGATGATGCATTGGGTTAGTAATCCAGTGATCGCGAGTTTGAATCCTGCCTCAACCGATTTCATTCACCTATAGCACAAGCATTTATGCTTTATTTAGGGAATGTAGGAAGATGTACATGTATTTGTTTAACAAGGACATATTCATTTTATTTAAAAAAAATTACAAAAATATCAAAAACAAAATATATGCAGAACTAATATTGATCATGAAAGAAGTATTAAAGATTTGAGGTCATAATTTCACCAGCTACTACTTTTAATGCTGTACACGATCAGTCTGACATCATTCTGACCATAGTCATGGACTAAACTGATGCCTGGATGATTGTTTGGTCTCGAATGATGGTAAAATTAAAACACCTTTGAATTCCCGCCAAAATCCTTCCACAACTGCTTCCTTTCCCCTAGTGGTCAAAAATGTAATACGAAAGTCCTGAAGGAAACGTCGCACAAATATAGTATTCATTTGTCATATATGGATTTGTATCGTCACACAAAAACAGTCTCGCTTCATCACAAAATTATCATCACGCCGTAGCTTAAATATTTGTTTTTCATGATCATCGTGTCATATTGTGTGTCCAGTTATATGTGTATTACCTGTTTGCTATTAATTTTATTATTAATTTGTGAGAAAAGCGGATTCATCAAGAGGACACTCTAAGGTTTAGTACAGCACCCTTGTTCAAATCCCGTTCTACATACTTTACAGGGAACCATTTCAACAGCAAAGTTTTCGATATGTAGTTCTAAGTAAGCGCCGACATATTTCGGTGAGGAGAGAACTAAGTAAGGTTAGAGAAAACTATTAAAATAGGAGTGAGATCTTGTTGTTTCTAGCATTGAAACCATTTATGATCTATCAAATAAAGAAAATTACTCATGAATTGTCCCATGTTATAAACTAACCTGAATAGAGCTAATGTCAGAGTACTCTTGCCAGCACCTGTGCGACCCACTATTCCCACCTTCTCACCAGGAAGAATTTCACAAGAAACTCCATGTAGTACTGGTTCTGTGTTGGCGCGATACTTCATTACAAGCTTTTCTATCTTGACACCACCTTCTGCAGGCCAATCACTCTTGGGTGTTGTTTGAGCAATTTCCCACGGAGCTTCCTGTAAGTTCAAATGAGCATTTTAATTTTATATAAATTTTCAAAAAAAAAACTAAAAAGTAGAACAAAGTAGTACGCTGACTTTTTTTGACAGAGTTTCAAGAAACTTTGTATTGTATTCTAAAGCATGTTTAAATAATAATAATAATTTATAAAGCACTGTTTCATTATACAATATCACTCCAAGGGCGCTATAGCTTAAGTGTTGTTGGGTCAAAGAAACAAAGCTGTCTTAAGGTAATTTACCGAAGATGTCAATGCTCTGATCTCCACATACATCAGAGGACAATTTATTCCACACTGAAACTGCGATCATAATAAGCCACCTTATTGTTCAATTATTTGAAAGAGTTGGTACTCTGTTATCCAGATGAGCTCAATCTTCATGTCGTAACATTCTTATGACACAGTTCTTTAATGTAATGTGGAGCCCAACCTTGCAGCTGTTTTAATGCAGGTACACTTCTTAATTTGTGTCAACTGCTGAATATAAATTTCTTCTTATTAACCATTGTTACCAGCCCATAAAGGTATAAACTGCGTAAATAATATTCCCAATTTAAGTATCAAACCTAAGATGTTGGCACAGAAGTCGGAAAAATGTAGAAACCCTATTCACACATAACATAGACAGATATTTTTATCATAATAAAATATGTGACTAAAAATTACCTGAGTTGTTTCAGCATATTCTTTAATTCTTTCCACAGCCACAATATTAGTTTCAACTTCTGATGTCATTCGAACCAGCCAATTCAAAGTTTGAGTAATCTAAAATCAATTCATATTGGTTTAACATTCTGTTTATCATAATAACATGTAACACAACTAATCAAAACTTTTCCGATACAAAATATGTTTTCAGAATTCATATTTCTTGTATTACAACTTCATTAATTGACTACAGGGGGGCAGGTCTGGTCCAACGGCGAAATCAAAACCCTCACGATTACCCATATCCTGGATATAATTATTATATGGAGTTCTATAATATCTTTAGATGTCATAGAACTCCATATGATAATTATATCCACGATATGGGTAATCACCAGGGTTTTGATTTCGCCTGCTGGACCAGACTTGCCCCCCTGGTAATTATTTCATATACTATGTTTGAACAATATTTATTACATCATTTTAATTAACTTCACATGTCTGTATGTACCGGAATTTAGAAATATATTTTTAACTAACTTCCCGACTAGTTCGAGCCTTGCAACTTTCAGAATTTGTCCCGATGACAATGCAACATTAAAATGTATCATACCTTCATGGTTTTCAACTGTTTTCAGCTTGATTCATTTGATATTTTGATAAAATTGAACAATTTTGTATTTCATACATAGTAAACTTATTGCATTAATCCAGGAGTGCAATACCCATTAAATAGTGGAATTAAAACCCTTGTGATAACTCATATCATGGATATAATTATTTTATATCTCATTTTTTTTAATAACTTGTTTTTGATTTATGGAATTTTTCTAATTTACTTCATATAAATTGTTATTGTAGTGTACGTAAGTGTGAAAGGGATATTGTGTGTGAAAGAGACGGATGTTGTGCCTATATAGGCTTGGAATGAAAGAGTAGGAGGCATTCTGCCATAGGGCCCGTACTGAGACAATGCAGAGATTGATTACAGAGATAACTACTGAGTTATTTATTGAAGAAGACCATCCCCAATATTTAATTGAGGAGATAGTACTGTGCACCCCATCACAGTACATCACAGTTATTTTTTAAAATATATTAATATATTACAGAGTAGGTATCTGTTAAAATTTTGTAAGTAGGTATTTGACTTATTGCATTACTTAACAAATGATTAAAAGAAACTTACCGACAGAGCGTAGCTCACGGACAAACCAACAATACCCGAATTGACAGTATCTCTGCCAATAACTGCTAATAGAGCAGAGAATAGAATAATCATATTTCCAATCATTTCCAAACGAACAGCTAACCAACGATTAGCAATTATGCTAGGATAGTAACAGACTTGGTTATAATCCACTTTTGATTCTGATTCATGAATAAATCTGAAAAAAAAGGTAACATGTTAGAAGCATGAAGTGAATATAAATGAAAAATGGAAATTTTGTATTTGTATCATTTGGTCATGTTATATAAAACTTACAAACTGTCCATCACAACAATAAATAAGAAGTCAAGTTTGAATATATTTTAAGGTACATGCATTATATAATATAGTTGGATGATTTATACAGCGTTGTTTTTTTGAGAGCTCACATCAAGGGTGCATTTTTTTAATGAAATATCACAGTAAACTAAAAACACCAATTTATATCAAATAATGACAGATTAGTAAAGTAGTTTTACCTTTCTTGTATTCCATACGCTCGAATAACAGAGGCACCGGTGACACTTTCACCAAAATGAGAATAAATTGGAGACCGTGAAACAGATTCCAGCCTCTTCAACTGTCGAGATGTTGCGACGTAAAATCTTTGTATGAAATAGTAAATTAATCCAATTGGTACAATTACTGCTATGAATATTGGTGTTGAAATACTAATAACCACCAATGTGCCAACAACCTGAAATCAAGATTAATTACTTTGAAAGGTTATAATTCCACAATAAATAAAAAGTTTTTATTATAAAGTGTATGTATATAATTAATAAAAGATAATATAAAAAAAATCATTTATAATAAGTGCCAGGATTATAAAATCTTAAACTTATTTCAAAGAAGACCATTTGCAATACAAATAAATGAATACCATACAATTGAGTTAATGTATACATTTTGGCATATTTCCTATTTTATATTTCAGAGAAAAAAGTATTAAAATATTTGTAACCCTTTCTATTTGATTCTATGAATATTAATAAATAATTAATAATTTGCATTGAAAATTAAATAGTAATAAAAACAAAAATATGATATTCACTTATCAGTTTACTTTTTAATAAACACATTTTCATTCCACAACGAATATGAAAGCTCCACAAGCCTTAGCGCTTTTGTTACATAAAACAAGCATTTTATGAGGCTTTAACTAACTTATAAGTCGTTATTATTTATTTTTTTAAAAATATATAAAGTTACGAACTTCTGTGTTAACGAAAATACTTAAAAAATGTTTATTTTGCCTCAATAAACAGCACACATTCCCTCACTAGTGTACATGATGAAGGCAACTTTGTTTTATAAAAAAATGTCCAGCAGGGGTACTCATAACATGATCTTAATACGTTGATATGTTATAAAAAATATAAAAATACTTGGTAATTGTTCTATTGTGTTTATTTGATTATTGACGCGTTTCGTGCAAAGCACATCGTCAGAATAATGCTCTACAAGACTGAGACTAGTGGTTATATACAAAATTTACATGGCAGGTGTATAAAAATGTTGGTTTTTGAACGGTTGAAAAGAAGTTATATAATGCAAATGAATCTATACAAATCTACGTTTTAATACAATGAATGTAGTTGGGTCACTGGTTGTAGTCCCCTGTGTCCATTAGGCCTGTAACAAAAGGAAACGACAGCAGTAAAATTCGAAAGGTAAATAATATTGTATTTATTGGTTTATTGTTATCTTTTAAGTGTGGTTAAAACCAATGTATTTCATAGATATTTGGTAGTTATAATTACAAACAGTTTAATTTTAATCTTAATGTATTTAACAACAAAGGAAGGTATATGTCTGTCTAACCTATCGGTTTCAATAATGGTGAATATATATGATCAATTTGTTTATTGATTGAAACCGATAGGTTAGACAGACATATACCTTCCTTTGTTGTTAAATACATTAAGATTAAAATTAAACTGTTTGTAATTATAACTACCAAATATCTATGAAATACATTGGTTTTAACCACACTTAAAAGATAACAATAAACCAATAAATACAATATTATTTACCTTTCGAATTTTACTGCTGTCGTTTCCTTTTGTTACAGGCCTAATGGACACAGGGGACTACAACCAGTGACCCAACTACATTCATTGTATTAAAACGTAGATTTGTATAGATTCATTTGCATTATATAACTTCTTTTCAACCGTTCAAAAACCAACATTTTTATACACCTGCCATGTAAATTTTGTATATAACCACTAGTCTCAGTCTTGTAGAGCATTATTCTGACGATGTGCTTTGCACGAAACGCGTCAATAATCAAATAAACACAATAGAACAATTACCAAGTATTTTTATATTTTTTATAACATATCAACGTACAATGGAGTTCTATCAAGAATTGTCGATCGACAAACTAAACTTAGTGATCTTAATACATCGTTATCTTGTCTTATCTTAAAAATGTATAAATTAGTACTCGATTATAATCTTATCTTGATCTACATTCAATCAGATCATAAAAAAACATTAAGATCTATGTTTAGTATGAATTGTCGTTAAATTTTGTATATACTAATATAACTACTTGATTAATTTTTATCTAAAAGATTTCTATTCTGAATCTAATTTTCATAACTTCATTAATAGCCCTGCAGATTTATCCCATTCTTTTAATATTATTGAAGGTAGTTAGTACTAACATACTCATTTATAGTGAAATACACAAGTAATGCTTTTTACCATACACAATTATGTACATATAACTTATAAAGAAATTTAACCCATACACAGTTTTAGCACATGAGCATCAATACAAATAAAAAATTTAATATAAAAATATTAGAATACAATATTACAAAGAGTATTTTATAAAAATTAATCAAAAATTACATATTGATAGGTAAGTATTATTTATAACCTCCTCCTTTTTTGAAGTCTGTTAAAAATGGAGTTATCTTACAAGACTTGATGTGATTTTCTTATAGTTAAACAAATTATGTATTATGGAAAACTGAAATATACGAAAAATAGAGTAAATATAATTCAAAATTAAATAAATATATATTCTTATAAGCTGGTAGCAATATTTCTGTATATGTATACTATTGTTTGATCGATATAAATTAACGGTTGCCAAATGATGTAAAAAACAAAATACGGAAATATTAAAAAATACATTACTCAACTTCAACTACGTATTGCATTTGACCTGAGAACTTTGGTCAAATAACTATATTTTTTTGCCAGTGTTACCTACCGTCAAATTCTTTGGTCCAACTACGCTTACATAGTGATCTATACTAATTAAGGGTTAGTCATGACTGGGTTAGTATTTAAAATAAATTATGCAATCAACTTTAACTAGTAGTTGGTAAATTGATTTTGAAAATAACTCACTATAATAATCTCCTTAAATTTAGTTATGCCTTCAAAAGATTAATTGATTTTAATGAGAAAAATCATAATATCTTATGAAATGCTCTTACATTTCTTTAAAAAAGTATTTATGACCTTCATAAAATAAACTAGGATAAACTGAACAATTATTCTATGAATAACAATATGCCCATAAAACCAAGGTATATTAATATTACCATTCACAAAGAACTCTGTGGGATGAATTGCTTTTATTGGAAAAATTGACTGATCAAAGTTAATACAATCTATCAATTTTTCTTAATAAATTGTACAACCACTGTTGATTGAGGTGATTGACAAATAATTGTTAAAATTACGATTTCTATAAAACATAAACAGTTAGTTGCTCAGTTAATATAAATATAAATAATAATGAATGCAGATGAATAATAATTTGAATTATATTTATCACTCTCACAAATATTTCCCATAATTTTTTTCATTAACAATCATTATTTATAAGGTTTTCGTTAAAAATCATCAAATAAAGATACTTACATATATTATAATAAATACCTTTATTTTACTATACTATGATTTAACAAAAGAAAAACTAAGGCTGCTCTCCTCCACCTTATTTGAATTTACCTCAAAGAAGCAATATGTCCAATCGGAAATTTCATATGGTAGAGACGTGTCCATAACATCCACATCCTTGGAAAATCTAGAGAGAATGCGTCCAATGGGAGTGGTTTCGAAGAAATTGAGCGGCGCTCTGAGTACACCCTTTAGAAGCAACTCATGCATAGACTTAGCTGCCATCCAACAACCCAGCATTGGCGCCAAATCATTCACAACTGAAGATACAGCTGTAACCACCATTCACACATGTTCACATTCTATAACCAATTACCTGCTACACTATCTCTACCACTTATTTTCCAATAATGGAATCGAGGAAAGTTATTTTTGAAACTGAAATTCATATATGAATTATTTGGAAAACATTTCCATGAAAATAAAATAAATGAATATGTGTGTGATTACATGATATAAATAAAATACAACAAGTTTTGGCTATAGATAATTCAAATATATATGTCACGTTGGAATTATACATAAAACATGTAAAACAGAAATAATTAATTTGTCATAAATTAAAAAATAAAGTGCTATATTATATATTCATTTTTTATGAATATACAAATACATATTTTTATTAATCCATTAGTTCTCGTGGTAAATAAAAATACTAATTTCAAATCTGAAAAGAAATTATAAAGGATTTCATATAATTTAATACAAATTTTTCATGATGGTAAAAAAAATATTTAAAATTACCTACCAAAAATGACAAGAAATATCGCACTTATTCACATAATATAAATATAATAATTTAATTTTATACAAATTTGTAAATTATTTCCTAATAGTTTTGAAATAAAAGGTTATTTTAACTCTCCACACTATGGAATAGTGGAGTCATGATTTCACAATTTTTAAGCGTATTTTTTATATCAATTTCTCAACGGGTATCATGTAGAGAGTGCACACTGTGAGTTTCGTCGTGATGTGTATGTATGTATGGCGTATGGATTATCCTTTTTGTGTCCTCTCTACAGCCCAAACTATAAGTCCGATCAAATTCATATTGATATCATATGTGTAAAGTGCATAGACCTGGAGTTGATTAGTTTTTCATAGATATCCGTTAATTTCTTCTCTATGATTTCATCTGTCCAAATTTTCAAAATGCTCTCACGGTCTAGATAATCGAGAATATAAACCATGGGGGTATATACTGTTTGAAATTTTGATATAACAAAAATACACTCATCAAAAATGCATTCAAGGATTGTCAAAATTAAAACAAAATAATCTATGGTCTGTCATATCAATGTGAAATAAATTTCATATTTGTATGAAAAATGTATATAACAGAAGTAACATAGCTTCTGTGAGGGAAAATTGAGTGATCAACTTCATATTGATATTGTATGTGTCTCTATAGACAAGTGTATTTTTTACACTCCACTTCCTCAAGGGGTAGGCAGTGAGAACCGAACACCGCATTCTTCTATCTTGACACACACATCGCCTCATCAACATTGATACACTGTCTCATACATGCTCATCTTGCTAGTAATGCTATTTTACTTAAAATTTCTCAACAGGTATCATGTAGAAAATAAATAAGTACTATGAGTATTGTAATCTTATATTTGAATCTAATAGAAATGTACTTCGTAAAAATGCATTTAGAGATTGTCAACCTTTCAAGAAGAAAAAATGAACACTTACTATGGTGTGGAGTATTTAGTGTTGGCCACAACCCACTCATTTTAAATAATTTTCATGACCAGCTCTAAGCTTTATTTTATCACAGCCAAGTATATTGAAAATGTTTTGATCAGAAGATAGAAATATTAAATAAAATATACAACAATGAAATGTTTCACCTTGATATGTGCAAAATTGACAACCTATAGAGCTATAATATGTATGAACATGCACTAACTTTGAGGTCAAAAATGTGATACTTGTTCCTTAAATAACCTATACATATATGTTTCAATATAATAACTTAACTCTCTGAATGTATCCAAGAACTAACTATATTACACCAAATAAATCCCGATAGACAATATGGAAGAGCTATAATGGCTACATTATCTAATATTCTACTAATTTGAATGATGGCAGAGCGTTTAGCGCGCTGGGTTAGTAATCCAGTGGTCGCGATTTTGCTCACCTATTGCACAAGCCTTTAAGCCTATTTTAGGCAATGTATGAAGAAGTATATCTATATGTGCCTGTTACAAGGACATATTCATTCCTTTGAATTCCTTTGAAAAAAAAAATCAACAACCATAGTATGGAAACATCATCATTTTATTTATTTTATTTTTATATTGCTTATTGGGAAACCAACAGCTAGGGACTATGTCAAATATTAATTTAACTCGCACACAGTAACAAGTTGCCACATTCCTTATATTTATTGCCTCACAGATCCAGACTGGAAACACGATTAAAAACTGCGTCTACACCGGGAGTTTCCGGGAACAAACATGGAACCTTTTGCTCGGGAACCTAACCAAATATATCTAACCAACTGAGCCACAAAGGCTAATAATATAATAGTTATATTATAGCTTGTTTATTCCCTAAATAAATCCCTTTGTTTTTGTTATATCCAAGACTTGTAAATAAATTTAAAACATTGATATTTGCCAAATACATTTTCAACATTGCACTCATTTCAAGATCGCAGAACATTTTATCAACTGACGTAAATAGAAAGTTAATGGTATGTTCCGCAATCTCTAAAGGGCATGATATCATAAAACATGTGGTAGATATGATATGTATTCAAAATAAAACCATCACACCCTTATAAAAAACAAAATAATACTTTTAAGCAAGTTTTTTGGTAACATTTAGCACATTACCAATTTTAAAGACTTACTTCAAAACAAGTGATAGCAGTTAGATATGATATGGTTAATTACATGGATGTTTCATAAGACCCGATGAATGATTTTTTTAAATCTATCAAAACATGAATAAATAGAATTCATATTTTTATTAAATAAAAACAAGTAAAGGATTTGAATAAAAAATAAATCAACTTAAACTATCACAAATATTGATTAGTTCAATTATACAATACAAATTGTATTGAATTAGTGACAAATTATTATTTTAGGGAGAATACACAATCCTGATACCTCTTTTAAAATGATAATCACCCTTAAATGAAGTTAACCAGACATGCAATCAAACTTGACATACCCTAAGAACACCAGTTATACTCTGACGAAGGTCTATTGGAATCTTGTTATCCAACATATCCAAATCATGTGAAAACCTAGACAATATTCTGCCTATGGGTGTTACGTCAAAATAATGTAATGGATTCCTTAAAATATTTTGTAGTAACACAGTGTGCATTAGACTAGCTGACTGAATAGTTCCTAGAGCCAATATTAAACATCCAAAGTAAAACGCCAAAGCTGAAAAATATTGCCAATATGACAAAAAAAAAATATTTATCATGTACCAGAAATTAATTCAAAATTAACTTAATTCCTACCTAACATATCATAAAATAATTTTTAAGTATTATTTACCATATTATATAATAAATTTTTTGCAAAGTTTTAAACCATTTTCCTAACCATCATGTTTTACTTACATAATATGTACAAAGAAATTTAATGTATATATATATATATATATATATATATATATATATATATATATATATATATATATATATATATATATATATATATATATATATATATATATATATATATATATATATATATATATATATATATATATATATATATATATATATATATATATATATGTTATATTTGATGTTTTCACGGGTGAAATATGTTATAATATTTTTATCTCGGTTTTCCCGTGTCAGTAGGTCTTGACTAAGACCATTTGTCTTCCGACGTTTCGCCTGAATATCACCAGGCATTTTCAAGGACTTAACGAAAAGCACGCGCGCGACACACGTCTACTCACACTGAAAGCTCACCGTCAAGTGACTCGTAGCGTACAAGATGGCCGCTTATGTCAAATATTGTTAGCGCGACGTGATTGGCTCCTTGTGACACGCCCACCTGCTGTCGTGTTCGTTGGTAATAATATTTTATCATTATTTTTGTGTTGTGATTTATTGTTAATTTTAGTTGTGACATTAATATTATTATTGTTGTGTTTTGGGGTTATTTTCGCTATGGTATTATTAATATTATTATTGTATTGTTTGTCATATAAAATGTTCTTCCAGGTACTAGGCAAACGAACTCCGTCGTCCCGATTGTTCATTATATCCCTTCTCTTATATATTTCTATAGCTTCCCTGTAAATTCTGAGAGGTTCACTGTTTAAACTTGCTATTATTTTTGAATGGTCAAAATCTATTGTATGTCCTTCTGTGAGCGAGTGTTGTACAAGTGAGGATGTAAGTTTTTTGTTTCTCATGTCGACTCTGTGCTCCGCTATTCGTGCTTCAACTTTTCGATTGGTTCTTCCTACATAAGTCTTATTGCACGATCCGCACGGTATTTCATATACTCCATGAGCTTCAAGTGGAATGATGTCTTTCGGGTTTCTTAGAAAGGTTGATATTTTATTTGTTGTGCTGAAAACGGTACGTATGTTATTTTTGTTTAATAGACGGCTGATTTTATCGGTGACGCCTTTGATATATGGTAGTCGGGCTGTTGATAATGGTGTTTCATTGGATTTTTCTTTCACTGTTTTTGGACTCTTTAATGCTTTGTTTATTATATAGTCTGAGAAACCATTACAACGTAGAGCATTTTTCGTGTATTCTAATTCTTGTTTTTTATGCTCGTGGTCTGCAATTCTTTTTGATCTTGTTATTAGTGTTTTTGCGACTGAGCATATTTGTGCGGGGTGATGATTGGACGTTGCGTGTAGGTATCTATCGGTGTGTGTGGGCTTTCTATATACTGTGTGCCCCAGTTTACCGTTTGCTTTTTTTAACACTAAAACGTCTAAGAAAGGTATTTGTCTGTTATTTTCCTTCTCCATTGTAAACTTTATATCTTTGTGAATGCTGTTAATAGTGTTCAAAAAATTATTTAATTCTTCTTCTCCGTGAGACCATACTACGAATGTGTCATCCACATATCTTAGCCATTTCTTTGGTTTGAGTATTACTTTCTTTAAGACTTCTTCTTCAAACCTCGTCATAAATAAGTTGGCGACTGCTGGTGACAATGACAAACCCATAGGTGCTCCTTTTATTTGTTTGTATGTCTTATTGTTGTAATAAAAAAATGTGTTATTTAAACAGTGATAAAATAAATTTAAAATATCGTCTGTGGTATTGAGTGTTTCTTTGATTATGTCTAGTGTCTCGTTAATTGGAATATTTGTAAATAAAGAAACAACGTCAAAACTCACTAGAATATCTGTACTTTCCAGTTCTAAGTCAGTGATGAGTGATATGAAATGTTCTGAGTTTTTGACATAGGAGTCTGCGGATTCTACATAGGGCTGCAACATATTCGCGAGGAATTTAGAAAGCATTTGTAACGGCGAACCAATGGAACTAACAATTGGTCTGAGAGGAATATCTTTCTTATGAATTTTTGGAAGACCATATAATTTTGGAAAGCGTGACGACTTCTCTCGTGGAATAAGTGACTTCTTGATATCATCACTAAGTTTTGTTTCCATTATTTTAGTTTTCGTGGTTTTCTCAAGATACGTGATTGGGTTGCTTGCATGTATTTTGTATGCTGGGTCTTCAAGGATATCGGTCATTTTCGATTTATAATCTTCACTGTTCATCACTACTGTGGCATTGCCTTTATCAGCTGGAAGGATTATCAAATCTTTGTTGTTGCGTAATTCTTTGAGGGCTATTATTTCTAGTTTTGATAAATTGCATTTTGGTGGTGTATTTTTTCTTAAAATCGAGCATGTTTCTTGTCTAATTGTTTCGGCAGTATTATTGGTGCATTTGTGAATGGCTGATTCAACCGCTGTAATTATTTCTTCTTTAGGAATAGTTTTATATGATACACCATAGTTAAAACCTTTTGAGAGGACGGAAATAGCATTATTATCATTCATCAGACATCATTCCACTTGAAGCTCATGGAGTATATGAAATACCGTGCGGATCGTGCAATAAGACTTATGTAGGAAGAACCAATCGAAAAGTTGAAGCACGAATAGCGGAGCACAGAGTCGACATGAGAAACAAAAAACTTACATCCTCACTTGTACAACACTCGCTCACAGAAGGACATACAATAGATTTTGACCATTCAAAAATAATAGCAAGTTTAAACAGTGAACCTCTCAGAATTTACAGGGAAGCTATAGAAATATATAAGAGAAGGGATATAATGAACAATCGGGACGACGGAGTTCGTTTGCCTAGTACCTGGAAGAACATTTTATATGACAAACAATACAATAATAATATTAATAATACCATAGCGAAAATAACCCCAAAACACAACAATAATAATATTAATGTCACAACTAAAATTAACAATAAATCACAACACAAAAATAATGATAAAATATTATTACCAACGAACACGACAGCAGGTGGGCGTGTCACAAGGAGCCAATCACGTCGCGCTAACAATATTTGACATAAGCGGCCATCTTGTACGCTACGAGTCACTTGACGGTGAGCTTTCAGTGTGAGTAGACGTGTGTCGCGCGCGTGCTTTTCGTTAAGTCCTTGAAAATGCCTGGTGATATTCAGGCGAAACGTCGGAAGACAAATGGTCTTAGTCAAGACCTACTGACACGGGAAAACCGAGATAAAAATATTATAATATATATATATATATATATATATATATATATATATATATATATATATATATATATATATATATATATATATATATATATATATATATATATATATATATATATATATATATATATATATATATATATATATATATATATATATATATATATATATATATATATATATATATATATATATATATATATATATATATATATATATATATATATATATATATATATATATATATATATATATATATATATATATATATATATATATATATATATATATATATATATATATATATATATATATATATATAATATATAGGTTTGTGAAAGAGCTCAATAAATATGAAGCTTACAAGACACAAAACATATATTATGTTTAATTCATACAATATAATGAAAGCATAAATAGAATATGGTAAATAGGAACAATGGTAACAATAGTTTTATGTACCTACATACGTTTAAAATAATCTATATACAAAGAGAAAGAATATTGTATTTAAAGTTTTTTGTATTTTTTTTACATTGTCTCAAAATTGTATTTACAAGGAAAATAACAAAAAGGTGGAAGAGAATTTTATATTTATGAAAAAGAAATGCATAGTTATTAAAAATAAATACATTCTATGAAAAAGGCATGTATTAATTCCCAGAATTCAATACAAAAAGAATAAAACATATCACATGCCGGCAAGAATATCATCACAAGTCAAAAAACCTCATTTAACAGAAGAGCAACAATAAAGTTAATTTACATTGTGAAATCAAAGTCTAAGTATATTAGAAAGAGCAATTCCTAACTAATAAAGGTACATTTTGTACGGATTGCCCTTTCAAAGCAACTTGGACATTGATTTCACAATGTAAATTAACTTTATTTTTGTCGTGAAGTTATTCTCGACGAGGTGCGATAACCAAGTATAAAAATAAACTATACATTCATAAAATTAACTGTTATTTTTGTAGACATGCAGACATGACTAAATTTTATTGTCATTTCTTAAATTCATATAAAACAATATTTGAAATTATTTGTATGCTTGTCATTTAGAGTATTTTAAATTCTATTGTTTTAAATCAATATATACATATAATAAATACATGAAACCAAATAAATTAAATGACAAGATTCGTTCCATCTAGTTTAAAACTTAACATGCATTACTCATATTAATAGTAAAATACTGGCTTTATTAAAAGATTTCATAAAGTTAATAAAAATAAATCAATTTGGGAAACATAAAGAAAGAAAGTCAATAAAACAATCCAGAAAATTTGATTTATCATAAATAAAAGGTGTAGTCAATATTGTGCTAAAAATGTGCGTTTTGTATGTGCATTGTGCAATTATTTTTTGATTAATGCGAAGTTTGATATCAACAATTAGATGAATTTAAAATGAGTGGATTGTGGTCAACACTAAACTCTCCACTACAGAAGTAAGTATATACTTTTTGTCTTCAAATCTTGATAATCCCAATTTTCACTCCTCACTAACCCAAGGGGAGTTATGATTTTGTAATTTTTTAGGCTATTTTTTTATTGCAGATTATCAACTAGTATCATGCTGAGATTATATTCTGAAAGTTTCATCACAATGTATCTGTGTGTGTGTGCTATGTGCTGCGTGCTGTGTGCTATGTACTGCGTGTTCATTTTACTTTATCTTATCAATTATAGACTTAAGTACTCATTCGATTATTTTCAAATTTTTCAAATATGTATATCTAATACTCGCTTAGACCCCATTAGATTTTGAAGGATATCTGAATAGTGCTTCTCAATTTTTTTAACTATCAAATATTTCAAAGTGACCCCAAGCTCAGGAAACTTAATATTTTGAAATTTTTATTTTCAAATTGGTAAAAAGGCTCATCACCATGGGGGTATAATAGACATTCATAAAATGGCATTGAAGAATTATCAAGTTAACATAAAAAAATAATTGAACAAACTCATTTCATGAAAATGCTGAAAATTTTCCATACAAAATTTGAATACTTTATGGAGTGACTTGTTAGTGAGGAGTTTAGCGTTGGCCACAACCCAATCGTTTTTTTTTTTTTTTTATGATATTATTGTATTGATTCTTTAAACAAAAATCGAAAACTCTGACAGCATATTTTGACAGAATTCTATGTACCTACAATTTTTATTACAAAACTTTATAGTATGTTATACACACATAAACATCAAGACAAAACTCATAGTATGCGCTATCTACATGAAACTCATTTAGAAATAAATGTAAAAAATATGCATCGTGAAAATATAACTCTTTACAAATATGATTGTTTTGGAGACTACAAATATGTACATAGATGTACATGTCCAGTCAACAAATGATTATAGAGCGCATGGAGAGGGGCATATTTTTTTACTTTGGGAATGGGTTTGGGGTTCTTAGGAGGTAAATATTCCAAAAATAATTGACCCTGAGGGTTTGTGTTTTATTTTTTAATGAAAAAAAGAAATAAATTCATATTTTCCCGCCAAACTGGTTAGAACATTTTTTCCCAAGAATCTATGGTTTTTGAGCTCTGAGCAAATAAGTCAAATATTTAAGCTTTCCAGGTCTCCCCCTACTTTTCAGGTCTTTTGAAATATTTACCTCCTAAGAACCCCAAACCCATTCCTGAATCCAAAAATAATGCCCCTTTTCATGAACTCTACATTCTTTTTTGAGAATTCATTGACTGGACTAACATAGTTGGTGCTTCTATAAAATTATATAAAATCAATTTCTTGTTTCCAAACAGCTTGATAGGGTAAATATTGAATAAATTAACTAAACATTGTTTGATAAACATGCTAATGTTTTACCATAAAATAATGTTATTAATAGCGTTTATTGATGTTTCATACTTATAAAATTCTCTAATGAAATTTAAAAATTTGTACATCATAGAAAATTCTTATAATCAACTGCATAGTATAAAAACCCCATAGTCTCAACTTAAAAAATAAACAATTTAAATACACATAAACATTACTTGATTATATTTGTTGATAAAAGACGAAAAAAATGCACAGTTGCCTTGTGCAAATATGCAATCCAGAACAAGAATAAGACAAAATCTTTAAACGTGTAGCATAATCAATACAATTTTTTCTTCAGAGTGCTGGGTAATGCATGCATTATGTAGATTTATAAAAAAACATACCAAAAAATAGTCAATATTAGTATATCTAATCATGTACAAATTAAGTGAAATACTTAATATATAACTTGCCTGACCCTGCATGCACAATATATACACAAATAAAAAGAATTAGCATCACAAATTCATATTTTGAATCCTATACATTTTGTAATATACAAGAATATTATATTAAGTAAAAAGCACTACATCATATTTCTAAAAAATAAGTATTTTCACACCTTTATTTCTATATGCAAACTGACAAATATTTCAATGACAATGAATAAACAAAAAAATCCTGGCACTTAAAATAAAATGTTTATTGAATTAAAAATTAATATTTAAATTACAGTCAATAAAATATGCTAAATCGTACTTGAAAGAAACATGACACCCATCCACGCAGTGTCATGGGCAGAACATTATCCAGAATGTCCACATCTTTGCTGAATCGATTGAGGATTCTACCGACGGGTGTGACATCGAAGAAATTGGTGGACGGAGCCCTCAGGACGCAGTTCAACATGAGTCCGTGCAAAAGTTTCGCAGCATCCAAGGTACCCAAGAATAACGCCAAAGAAGACACCGAGACAGTCACAACTGCACCACACACAATCTTTTTTATACTTTGATTTATAATATATTAAAATAAAATACTGATTTATAATTTTCTTCTACTTGATTTTGATTTATAAATTGACAACTAAACAAATAATTAAACCGTGTAAATGAGTTCCTTGCAATAATACATTGTAAATGAATTCCTTGTAGTATATAACCCTTGGATAGGTTATATCAATGAAAAAATCCTCCATAAATTTAAAAAAATTGGGGTATGATTGTCAAATATTTAAATAACTCGGGCAAGAAGAATTTTTGTTATTGTTGTAAACACTTCTTTGCATCCTGCATAAGTGGTGAGATTATTGTCAAACAGCAAGTTTTTCCTACTAACCAGCGCTTCTAGCCTAGAGAAGCAAGAATCACATAATTATTTCTCATTCTTCTCATCAAGAATCACATAATTATTTCTCAGCTTTCTCATCAAGAATCACAATTATTTCTCATCAAGAATCACATAATTATTTCTCATTCTTCTCATCAAGAATCACATAATTATTTCTCAGCTTTCTCGTCAAGAATCACATAATTATTTCTCATCAAGAATCACATAATTATTTCTCATCAAGAATCACATAATTATTTCTCATTCTTCTCATCAAGAATCCATAATTATTTCTCAGCTTTCTCATCAAGAATCACATAATTATTTCTCATTCTTCTCATCAAGAATCCATAATTATTTCTCAGCTTTCTCATCAAGAATCACATAATTATTTCTCATCAAGAATCACATAATTATTTCTCATCAAGAATCACATAATTATTTCTCATCAAGAATCACATAATTATTTCTCATCAAGAATCACATAATTATTTCTCATTCTTCTCATCAAGAATCCATAATTATTTCTCAGCTTTCTCATCAAGAATCACATAATTATTTCTCATCAAGAATCACATAATTATTTCTCATCAAGAATCACATAATTATTTCTCATCAAGAATCACATAATTATTTCTCATCAAGAATCACATAATTATTTCTCATCAAGAATCACATAATTATTTCTCATTCTTCTCATCAAGAATCCATAATTATTTCTCAGCTTTCTCATCAAGAATCACATAATTATTTCTCATCAAGAATCACATAATTATTTCTCATCAAGAATCACATAATTATTTCTCATTCTTCTCATCAAGAATCCATAATTATTTCTCAGCTTTCTCATCAAGAATCACATAATTATTTCTCATTCTTCTCATCAAGAATCCATAATTATTTCTCAGCTTTCTCATCAAGAATCACATAATTATTTCTCATATAATTATTTCTCATCAAGAATCACATAATTATGCTGGGAATCAGACCCAGGATACCAATACAGTAGTTAAAAGTCTTACCACTATGCCATAGCAGTCGACAAACATGTTAATGTTATCAATTTCTCTGCGGGAAAGTCGTTTACACAATTTTAATTCTTGAAAACAATATTGTATGTAATATTGTTTAAAATGGACACAGAAAGATGTTAATTAAAATATTTAAAGTTATTAAAATCAAACATTTTATGGATACTAGGATACAATCACAGAATTCAATAAA
Organism: Molanna angustata; assembly: GCA_963576475.1. NCBI lineage: Eukaryota > Metazoa > Arthropoda > Insecta > Trichoptera > Molannidae > Molanna > Molanna angustata. The sequence goes on from OY754971.1 coordinate 22,023,101, forward strand.
ATTTAGAATACAGAAGTATAACTACACCAATTTCAAACTGACATAAGCTTTATTGAGCCCTATCTGCAGAGTATATTAAAAGTAAAAATAATGCGGAATAAAACTGCTTGCTGGGCAATATGAATTTATATTTTAGAACTAGAGCAGTGTTGTACCTTGAGGTCAATTTGAATACATAAATAATATAATACAACATAAATCAAAGATACAAGTTGAGTGTAATAATTGTGAAAAAGTGATAAATAAACTTATGCATTGGTTTGTTTTAGAGGAAAATATCTGTCAATCAAAAACAATACAAATACATAAACAAGACATAAATACAACAGTAACACCATTAATTTGGAAACAAAAAAATAAATTATAACTAAATTTATAACTGTTATACCAAGGTAAAATATACTGAATCATCCTAAATAAAAAAAAAACAGCAATAATTATAAATTATTATTTTAACCTCAACTTTAAACATTCGTAATATTTGTATGTACTTATATACATTCAACCATCATCTCATACAAACTTTTTTTGGGCACTTTCAAATTGTCACTCAATATGACTAATAATAGTTTAAAACCAAAGACCTTATATACTAAAGCATAGACTGATAGTTACGAATGGTGATACGTACAACATTTGGTGATAAGGGGGCGGGGACACGACTCACCATTTTATCGCCAAAGTTAGTCGCTTGCGGCGTGTTGTGGTGAACGGTTATAGAAATAAAAATTAATTTTAACCGAAAATGGTGCGGTGTGCAATTGCAAATTGCTCCTTTAAGAATCAAATTCTTGTGCAGGAATTCATCGGTAAGTAATTTTAAATATTTCAAATAAACTTCTATGTTAGTCATTTTGACACATAGCGCTGTGTGAAGAAATACGTCCAGTCCAAAAATAATAATTTTTTTTATATATTTTTTATTTTATTTATATATTTTAATCATCGTTTTCAAATCCCATGTAATGTTGAACTTTTATTGGGTTCCCACAATTGTATTGTAAGAATTTTTAACAGGGTATACGAGCATTTAATAACTAGTATTAATGTATACACTTTTCGTTTCTTTCAATTATCGCTGCAGTTCTTTATGTGTGGGCAAACGAATTGGACATTGATCTTTTTTTATTACTTTGAATGTGTCTCAAATTTACGTTTTTTTACTATACATAGATTTCCAAAAGAATCGTCGAGGATAGGTTTATGGGAAACTGCAATCAATCGGCCGAATTGGAGCGCTAACATCCATAGTAGGATCTGCTCAAGACATTTTAAAACATGTGATTTTTTGTGACGAAAACCGGGAAGAGGACACTCAGCAGAACTGCTGTACTGATAACTTGTCATTGGTAAGCATTTTAAAAATTAAACTACTTTGTATTATGGTGTGATCATACATTTACATATAACAATTATATGGATAGGGTAATAGTTTGAGTTGATTATCCATCTACTTTGAGTGCAGTGGAAATGTCATTGATCATGTAGTATTCACTGGTTACATCCATTTTCATATATAATTACCATGATGGTAAAATAATAATAACGAAGTGATTTTTTTGATTTTATTTAGTATATTTCTTCTATTCAACTCATGTTTTAAAAAAATATTCTTGTCCAAAATATTACATTTATACCATCTATTATCACGGCAGTTTCATGGATGAATACATAATATTTTCTAATTAATTCAAAGTTTCATCGTTATCATAGGGAAGTTCATAATTATTCATTAAATTTATTCATAAAAAATAAAGTTGCAAATTTACAAATTTCTACTTTTTAAGCGTTTAAGGGTTTTAAGTAATGCTCTTTCATATGACATTAATAACAGCCAATTTAACGTAGTTGGAATACTTATACCTTCATTTCATACTATACCAGTGCAGCTTTAACTTATTTTAACAATTTTTTGTAAAAATTGAATTTAGTGACGATACTGTTTCGTACAAATTTGTATGTTAAAATACATAATATCTACGGGAGCTCTTAATAGTTTGATACTTAATCTCCTTACATACATACACACCATCAAACTGTTTGCAGATTCAGGGTAGGAATGAAGGACCAACCTCCATATTATCCTATCTTGATATACATTTATTATTATTATAACAACATTCTCGTTCTCACTAATTTTAAATCTTCTGAAATTAATTTCTAAGCCTATATTTGTAAAATGTACTAATATTCTGTAAAAATCTTTAATTTCATTTCAATAATCAAGAATATTATGTGTTCTTGATGATGGAAAATAGGTATTGTACTATGTATTATTTCCCAATAAAAATGTTTACAAACACATGTTATGTTATTCTTTATCTCCATTTTCGATGAACGAATATCCATCAAAGAAATAATAAAGGTGATCTATGTACACGACACCCAACGATTCAAGAACAGTATTAAGTATATATAAAAATTTATTTTGGTATGTATTCAAAAATTGACTCGATACATTACCGTTTCACCTGTTAGAATTGAAAGGAGTGGCCTGTTTCTACGATGTATACCGGACGCGGCCGACTATACCCGAATACCCATCCCGCAACCCTCCCACTTCCCCCCGCAGGTACGTACGAAAAGTTTCATACTAAAGTCACCAAACAATCTGTCTATACATTATTATAAGGTCTTTGTTTAAAACGTATATATATTCGTTTATCAGTCTTTCATATTTGTTTTCAATGTAAACCACTTCTTCAAATTAAGTTTATGTGTTTTCCTACTCTGAATAACATTATAAATAACTCTTTTTACTGATAATATAAGTCAAATACACGCCATACACATGCTAATAATATGTATTAAAATGTTGAGCAAATGTGATGTATTTATGATTAGTAATGGTTGGATATGTCTTTTTAATTATGTAGTTAACAAAATATAAACAATTTAATTATCGGAATAATAACTAAAAAAATATGATTGAATACTTTACATTGTTGTGAACAAAAATAATTATTTGATAGATTGATATTGCATTCTTAAAACAAGCTCATCGTCGGGTTTCAAGTTTCATATTCCAATACTAAGTGATACTCTGCCTTTCTTTAAACACAAGTTTTTTTCATCATGCGTTATTCAACAGGTATTTTAAATTTAGAAGTTTAAAAATGTAGAAGCAGGTATTTTAAATTTAGATTTCTTTTAACAAGTTGCTTTTAACAAGGGCTTTTTTGACCAATTGTTTTAATAACCTTAGGCTAAAGAATACTTGCCTTGTAAATAAATAGGAAAACCTTTGCGCTATTATAAGTAACCATATTCTTAGCAACACATGCCAATTTGCGTGAATTGTGCAATAGTTATCCTAGTTCATAGTAAATTACAATGCAGTATTTTTTTTTTCATAAAGTTATTTTGAGTTTTTATTGTAAACTATTTTAAAGAAATCAGTATAAACTTTACATTAAAAGTGATAGTGAATAATATATAGTGAATACTTTTAACCACTATTCACATTGGAAAATTTTTAGTTTATAGGGACAAAAATCAATGAAAATACTATGCATAATAATTAAGGTACAGTTTAAAGATTTATTAATTTTATTTATGGAATGTATTTAAATAACAGAAAAGGAATGCAATAAGGAAAGATGTTGTATTGTTGTATCTGATTATTTGTATAAAACTAGGATTAAAAAGATTTTATACTAAATTAAAGAGTTCATTCTTAACAAATCAAATATTAAATAAAAATGTATGATTACATACATAGTATAGGAAGTGTTATATAGTTCCATAGAAAATTCAATCACATACATATATTGAAAAACATAATACATGAAATAAATTCATAATACTGTTTAAAGAATAAGGAAAACTTAAAATACATTTCATAAAATATGGATGGATAAATGCATTAATGAATATATAAAAATCATACTTCCCCAAAACTATAAAATTTTAAATATTATTAAGTAACAGAAATATAGATGTGAAAATACAAAAAAATATTATAGATGTTCAAGCCATCAGCCCAGTGGAGGTTATTTTTAAAAATCAAATAAAAAAATAATATATTAAACATGTAAAAGCGTGTCAGAAGCAAAATTGTGATAAAAAATGTTAAGTCAGTGTCAGAAGTGTAAATTTGTATTATGTACAAATGAAGGCATGAAAAATAATCAAGCAAGTGTTGATGGCTAAGCATTAAAAATTATTGTAACTCTACCATTCTTTCATTCAACTAGACTATATAAGATAATACAGAATAAGCACAAGCCATTTTAAAAACTAATAAAAATTATTTAAATTATGTAAATTAAGAATATTTTGTAATTATAATTTTATTTGCAGTTCATGCTCTTGAAGAAAGCGAATAATCCGTTGAATAAGTAATAATCATGCAAATTTAATCAGAATGACAAATATAATTATAGTTGTTAAAATTTGAAATATAACATTGCTTTTAAAAAAATATACATAAATTTAAATATAGCATTGTGTACTTTTAGGTTTTGATACATAACAATCCAAAATTTCAAAAGTATTCATCATTTAGAGGGAATAGTAATTTTGTTAATACATAAATATATACCTATACATAAAATACAATTTTGCAGATTAAATTATAATAAAAATTTAAATAAATTTAAAAAAAATAAACCATAAATAAAGGAATGTACTTTGAAAAAACTAATATAATATAGGAAGAAAATAAATTTTATTAGTTGTTAAGAACTTTGTTTTTATAACTTAATTAAATAAAACACATTGCTCATCTATTACTCATAAATCCATATTTTTATGTTGTTCTTACAAAGAATAAATTCTGTTATTATTAAAAACAAAGCAACACTCAAAAATAACTTACCCTGTCCAAGACCCATACCACCATAAACTCCCAAGTATAAATCTCTTTTGTAAATATTAGTTCCATTCGGTCCCACCTAAAATGATAAAATTATATAATTTTAAAACAATGTCACCCTTGTTGTTACATTTTAAAACAATGTTGTTAATTTTGTTACAACTATTCAAAATTTATAAATATATATATTGATAGTTCATCTAAAAAGGTATAAAGGTAACCCTTTTGACATATTCCAGGAATCGTCACAAAGAGTGGTTGCACTTGCAAGCACTCTTTTTTTCTCATTCACATAATATATGTTGTATTGCAGTGATTGGTAGATTCGTTTACAGTGTCTAGGGTAGCAGTTGGGAATACATTGTTAAAGAGGTCTCTGAAGTGTTTTTCCTATTCTAGTATAGAAATTTGGTTTATTTGAACATATTATTTTACAGTTTTTTCTTGTTTCTCAGCATTTTCCATATTTTCTTTTGTGATCCATAAGTCATGTTCCGTATCATTAGTGAATTTCTTCATTTATTTTTCTAACGTTAATGTTTACCCTGTTTTGAACAATTGAGTATATATTTTGCATACTTTTCCCTAGATATATTGCTTCTGTAGGTTAAGTTGCTCTTCTTTTTGTTCTCTGTGAGCCATAGTACATCATTGTTAAACTATGGTTTAGCATTTTTTTTTTCACATTAGCATTTTTGCTTCTTTTTCCTGATGTTATAAGCAAAATAAAATTAAAATTATTTACAAAGTCAAATCATGAACCGGAGGTGTAAATAATGAATCATACAATATTAAAAGCTTACCAATTCTTTGTCAGTAGACCATTCAGATAACCACATGTTTGATCCGATAGAAAATCCTTGATAGACTAGGTTCATAATGACAGTTGCAATCGTTAGAAATAGTCCAATACTTTTTAAATAATGAGAAAAGATGCTCCATTTAACCTAGAAGGAAAACAAAAGCATCAATATTCCCTGGACTTGGAAAAAAGTTTGATGTATGATTTATTTTCAATTGCAATATTTGCATGTATTGAAAAAATGGTGATATAAGGCTAGAGCGTCCATACAGATACAGCAGACAGATCGGACGGAGCGCATCGGACTGATTTGTTTGTGGCAGTGCGTCCACAAACCAATCAGATTACTGACACATATGTTATTTGTTGACAATTTTCTACAGAAAAAGCAAATACAAAAATGATTTTTTTTGGCTTGGTAATCACATGCGCGCCTCCTAGATGATTATATTCAATGAAAGTATTTATTGAAAATAAGAATGAATGCATAAAATATTTAGCGCATAGTCTTTTCTAGGATATACATATCTTAATGCCAAATTTCGGCTCTTTTCAACAAACATCCAAACATTTGAATTTAAAATATCATTGAGATACTTTCAATATGAAAGTATGATACCAGTTTTAATGCATTTTTCATACTTGTCAATTTTATATCAGTTTATAAATAATATAAAATGAAAACTCTCGTAAGAAAGAGTGTTTCATTTTTAACATGAAATATGAAATTTCTTCATGTGGTTGACTGTCCTATTTTCTAATTAAAATTATTTATCTGTGTTGAAATTTAAGAAAAATGAATTATTGATTAATTACCCTTCCAGTTTCAGTTTTCTCAACTTCAATAAGTTTGTTATCTTGAGCACTTTTCTTGACATTCAAGTTGTCGGGTGATTTTTCTGGTGTTTTCTTTACTACACTTACGCTTCGTTCCACTGAAATCACAAATCAATATATTATAAACATTAGTGAAATAAAATTATTCATTTCATACATCCCGTTTAACTCCAAAACATCATATTTTTAAATTTGATGATTCTGATCATACAAAATTGAAAAATAACTTCAAGACTGCTTCCTCGTTTAACACATTTTCTGTCTTAAATCAATTTCGTTTTTTTTTTTTTCAATAATAATAGTAATATATTTCAGACGATTTATAGTTAACACTATGAAATATTATGATATCAATAAATGTTAGTCTCAAGGAATTACAACTGATAACCTAACATTCAACCATTGCAATGAACAAGAAAATATGAATGGATGAGAATATATACATTGAATCCTCCGCGAGCACTGCCCCGTTTTGCTTGAAATCGGCAAACATTTAGCATGTACGGCATGCTGCGGCGGGCGGTCGCGTGTATTGTATGGGTTTTACGGACACAAGTCGACTGTGCCCGAGGAATGAAAAATTTCGTAGAATCTTGCTTTACAAAACAGATAGGTTTAAAAACTTTCGCTAGATATACTACAGATGTAAAACGGCAGACATTTATTAGAAAAATAATGTGTTCCTAGGATTCTTATTCTTCTTCTCCTTTTGAATAGACCTTCAAGGTCTGTTTTTTAAGAGGCCTGCTCTTCCTGCGAGGTGGACCCCCAGCTATCCTTCCATCTTTTTGGCGGTCTACCGTGAGGGTCAATTACATATATTTTTTGGAATCATTTGTATATGTAACGGGCTGTTCAAGACTATTTACACAATCAAAATAATAGTTATACCCCAATAAAAATACATACCTGGACTAACAGATGAATCTAAGACACTTCACGAGGAATACAGGAAGTTGTATGAGGAGGACCCATTCTCCGAGGCCACAATCGAAATAGGCGAAAAACTGATGAATGCTATATCACATTCAAGGACAGAAAAATGGTGCAAATTATTGGAAGGCCTTGATATGAAACAGAATAGCAGAAGAGCGTGGAAGACCATAAAGAATCTGAGCAACGACCCAACATCAACTGAATCTGGTCCTTACACTGTCACCCCCAACCAAGTTGCACACCAACTGTTAATGAATGGGAAATCACGACAAAGAATTCCAAGAGAGAGGATTGACAGAGATGAACCAAATGAAAACAGCTTCCTAAAGAACGAGTTTACTCTGACAGAAATAAAGATAGCTTTGAACTCTCTGAAGTCGAACAAAGCAGCTGGACTGGACGACATAAGAGCAGAACAGATCAAATATTTTGGCGATAATGTTGTTGACTGGCTGCTGAAAATGATGAACACATGTGTTAAGGAACTGAAAATCCCCAAACTATGGAGAAAAGCACGAGTGGTGGCATTATTAAAGCCCGGTAAAGACCCCTCGGACCCGAAAAGCTTCCGCCCAGTATCTCTCACATGTCAGCTAAGTAAGGTATTCGAACGCCTTATCCTTAATCGAATATCAGATTACATAGACCAAAACACAATAGATGAACAGGCTGGCTTTAGACCCGGCAGGTCCTGTGTGGGCCAGATACTGAACCTCGTTCAGTACATAGAAGACGGGTTTGAGAGGGGAAAGGTGACTGGCGTTGCTCTTGTGGACCTCACAGCAGCGTATGATACAGTCATCCACAATAAGCTTCTCAAGAAGATATACACCCAGACCAAGGACTACAAACTCGTACAGACAGTTGGTATGTTTCTCTCTAATAGAAGGTTCTATGTAACTCTACAGGGCAAAAATAGCAGATGGAGAACTCAACGAAATGGACTCCCTCAGGGGAGTGCTCTGGCACCCATTTCGTATAATATATATACAAACGACCAACCCATCAGCAACTTAGATACAAAACAATTCATATATGCCGATGACACAGCGGTGGCAGCCCAAGAGGACACCTTCGAGATGGTTGAGGAGAGCTTATCTGAGTCTTTGAGAGTACTTGGTAAATACTATAAAGGAAACAATCTCAGACCAAACCCAGCGAAAACACAACTTACTGCTTTCCATCTTAGAAATAGAGAAGCCACCAGAGAACTAAATGTGGAGTGGATGGGACAGAGGATAGAGCATTGCAATACACCAAAATACCTTGGAGTTACTTTAGATAGAATTCTATCATATAAAGAACACTGTATGAGCACGAAGCAGAAGGTTTGTGCCAGAAACAATATATTGCGAAAGCTCACAGGAACTGCATGGGGTGCGGCACCATCAGTGTTAAGAACCTCGGCACAGGGCCTCTGCCTTTCGGCTGCCGAGTATGCGTGTCCGGTTTGGCAGAAGTCTGCTCACTCCAAACATGTGGATATAGCGATAAACGAAACGGTACGAATAATTTCTGGATGTTTAAAGCCAACACCAACCGAAAAGCTATACCCAATAATCGGAATCGCTCCACCTTACATACGACGAAGGACTGCGGCAGATGCGGAGAGATACAAACAATTTCACGACCGAAGACACCCCCTGCATCACCATCAGCCAGTTACGTTGCGTCTCAAGTCTAGAAATAGTTTTATCAAAACTACCTCCCCTGTTGAGACCTCACAGCAACGGAGAGAAGAGCTATGGAAGCTGGATTTTGGAGCGACGTCACAGACTGACTTACAAGAGGGTGCACGATTGGGCGAACATCTCCCATACTCTATTTGGACTACCCTCAATAGGCTGAGAGCTGGTGTCACTCGATGCAAGAAGAACCTCAAGAGGTGGGGGTACCTGCCTGCAGATGATGATGTTTGTTGTGATTGTGGCGAAACCCAGGATGACAGCCACCTACTGATGTGTCCACTGATGAGGGGAGGCTGTACACCTAGGGACCTGATTATGGCCAATGACAAAGCGATGAAAGTCGCGGCTTACTGGAGTGGCAGAATCTAACCCGGACACGTAAAGTAAGTAAGTACCCCAATAAAAAACTGATTCTCTTTTAGAGTTAAACATTATCATAAAAATTGAGATATCGTCACAACATAAAAGAATTATAGACCTACCGCTCATAGATCGTTTTTCTGTAGAAGTGGCTTCTGATGGACTTTCAGAAAGAGATCGAGCTCTTTGAAGTTTATTCAAAAACTCTGTCTCTCCCAAGCTGTTTTCAAGTTGTTGTTTGATTTCCAAAAGTTCTGAAATTAATTTTATATAAAATATAAGTTTCAAAAATTAGTAAATATAGTCTAGAAGGAGAAACAGTGAAAGTGATGTACAGTGAACACTACTAAGGTCAGGTAATGGCAAGTAAATCATCAAATACTACATAATATTATATTTGACACTCAAATATTTCAAAATATTCTGTTATATTTATTTTTCAAGATAACCCACTACCTACCAAACCCCAGTAAAAATAATTTTTCAAAAAGAACAAGCATAATTTATATTTAGGTAATTAACAAATGAAAAAAAAAAACGACTTTACAAGGGTTCTTCGTTGTTTTACAAAACAAATATACAACAATTATTTAATAATTCATGAAACTATAATAAAATTTACCTGTTTCCCCTTCATCTGTTGCTTCATTCAAATGATGTAAAAGGAAATCAGCAAATGCTCCCTTCTTTGCCAACAGTTCCTTGTATGTTCCAGATTCAGATACCTCTCCATCTTTCAACACAAGGATATGATCCACTTCAGGTAAGTAAGTAATGCTGTGCGTCACCAAGACTCTAGTTTTTTTTTTCAACAAACCCGAAGGACCAATGACATTTTCGAAGATGTGTTTGCCCACATGAGAGTCTACTGCACTGAGTGGATCGTCTAAGAAATATATATCACTGTCGAAGTATACAGCCCGAGCTAACGAAACTCTCTGTTTTTGACCACCAGACAAGTTTATTCCTATAAATGGAAAAAGTCATTAAATTAAAAAAACATATATTTCAGAAAACTAACCAAACAAATGAAAAAATCATTTTGGCTTATTATTTCTATCATATAAACAAAGCAACCGAAGTGAAAATCGTATCGAAAAATAGGCACATAAAAATTAAGCCTTGGATTACAGATGGATTACTATTCTGTATCAGAAAGAGAAATAAACTCCATAGAGAAATGTTAAGGTTAAACAATCCCCAAACCACTACCTTCTACAAACGTTACCGTAACATCTGTAACTCCTTGATTAAAAAAACAAAAGAAAATTACTATAGATCAAAAATTATTGAAGCTAACTTTGACAAAAAAGAAACATGGAAAGTCATTAAAGAAATTACTAGCCCACATACTGCTAATCAATCCCCCACTACGCTAAAAATAGATGGAAGAACTGTAGACTTTGATAACCAACCTGAGAAGATATTGGAACACATAAACACTTACTACAACAATGTTGGAAACAAACTTGCTGACAAAATTCTAAATCAAATTAATTGCTCCGAAGCTGAACTTGTACAGAAAATTCATAATTTACCTTCATTAACAAATGCACAATTGATATTTGAGCCAACCTGTGAATTAGAAATTATTAACATAATAAAAAGTCTCAAATCAAATAGTGCACCAGGCATTGATGGTATTCCTTCACACGTTATTAAAAATAACTACCGATATATTGCTAAACCGCTGGTCCACATAATAAATCTTAGCCTAAAAACTGGTATATTTCCAGATGCTCTCAAAAACTCTATTATAATTCCCATCCATAAACATGGAGCTACGGATGAAATTCAGAATTATCGCCCCATATCACTTTTAAGCACTGTCTCAAAGGTATTCGAAAAAGTTGTAAAAACTAGATTGGTCAACTTTTTAGATAAAAATCAATTGCTATCCAACAACCAATTCGGTTTTCGCAAAAATATGAGTACAGAAACTGCTCTATTGCACTTAACAAAATCAATTTACAATTCTGTAGACAAAGGGAAAAAATGTTTGACAGTATTCCTTGACCTATCAAAAGCTTTTGATACAGTCTCACATTCCATTTTATTGGGTAGGCTTTCTCAGATTGGAATTAAATCCAGCTCTCTGAATTGGTTTACCACATACCTAAAAAATAGAACACAGACTACTAAACTCAAAAATCATCATTCATCCTCTCTAGATATTAACTATGGAGTTCCACAGGGCAGTGTTTTGGGTCCTATCCTATTCCTCATTTACATAAATCAATTATGCGATATGGAAATTGAGGGAAGGATTATTTCATTTGCTGATGACACTTCATTGATTTTTCACGGAGATACTTGGGATAATGTCTTTACTATTGCGCAAAGAGAGGTTTTTAAAGTAAAAACTTGGCTAGAGTATAACCTTTTGACCCTTAACGTGACAAAGACCAAATATCTTACCTTTGGCATAAAAAATAGACCTCTACTATCGGCCAATCATACACTAACTATTCATGACTGTCATAATGGTGTACCTTGTCACTGTTTACCTCTGGAGAGAGCAGACTCTATCAAATGTTTGGGAGTAACTATAGACTCATCACTTAGATGGGATAAACATATAGAACATGTCACTAAAAGAACATGTCAGTTGGTATATATCTTCAGGAGTATAAGAAATATTGTCGACCATCGAACTATCAAAACTATTTACTACGCACTATGTCAATCCATCATTACTTATGGCATTCTTATTTGGGGCAACTGCGCAAATTCAATATTAAATTCCCTTTACAAGAGTCAAAAACTTGTAATCAAAATTATTTTGTCCCGCCCTATAAGATTCCCTACTCGAAACCTTTTTGAAAACTTCAAAGTCCTAACTCTACATCAACTCTACACTAAATGCCTTATTTGCTACTTTACATTTAAAGACACCGATAAAACACGATCACAACAAACAAGATCTACACGTACGTCATCTCACTTAAACTACCATATACCTCATCCAAACACTAGCCTTGCTCAGCGACACTATTCATATCAAGCTCCCACTATTTACAATACCATCCCAGATTCTATTAAAAATATCAATAACTACCAAAGGTTCAAAAGGGAAATAACCCTATGGATCATCGAATCAAACCCACCACAGTAACTTCTTTCTCATTTCTTTAACTTATTGTTTGTTTACTGTATGTATGTGTGTGTGTGTGTGTTTGTGTGTGTGTGTGCTGTGTGTGTATTTTATATGGTTCAGTATATTACGTGTGTATGGAGAGTGCCTGTGCATGTATGTTAGGAAGTGTATGATCAATTGTGCTAAATCCACTTTAAAATAATGTTGTTTAACTTACAAAACCAAAGACTGCATCCAATATAACACAGGGATTATCCCTAGCATATTGGAGAGCAAAACCTCTAATTGACAACAAAGCGCAAGAGAGTGTCAATGGTCTGGATGTGTCTGTGTACCCCTCCATTGTCTCTGTCTCAAATATATACATAATATTTTTTTTTATATATACCTTTAATATTGATGTCAAACCTCTTAATGTACAATGTCATGTTTATTATTATAAATAAAAATTTCAAATTTATATTTGTTAAAAATTATACACATAATTTGGGTAATAATATTTCCATAATTTTATGATATCAAAACATATATTTTAGCAATTTAGGAATTTAATTCAAATTTAGATTTGACTGCAAAATGCATATTTAAAATTACACACCCTTTTCACCAATTTCAGTTTGGTCTCCGCCTGGCAACATATCCAAGTCCGGCCTCAAAGCACAAGCATCAACAATAGAATTGTAAGTTGACCTCTTCATATCTTTACCAAAGAGAATATTGTCTTCCAATGTACAATTTTGTATCCAAGCCTGCTGAGAAACATAAGCGATGGAGCCGTGCGTATTAACTCTGCCTGACAATTTGTCCATTTCTCCGAGCATAGCGGAGAGAAAAGAACTTTTTCCAGAACCGACACTCCCCACAACTGCCACTAAAGAACCAGATGGGATGCTTACATTGATATTATGTAATGTAGGTTCATCAGAGCCCCATGAAAATTTGCCATTTTCAATTATTAATGGATTTGCTGAAAAACAATTGAAGTTATTTTAAAAAAAATTGTATCAGTCATAATTTACATAATATACTAATCTTTACATTCACTGTTTTCAATACAATTTATCAAAAATAAATTACTAAATATAGGATATATTTACATAAAATAACTTTTTTAACCATCTCCGACATAAAAAACAAAAAATATTACCTTCTGATTGGTCATGTTCGGTACTGTTTGGATCCAATTCCTCAGCATTCATAAATTTGTTTATTCTTTTTACTGATACACTAGTCTGAAAAATGTGCAATATTATTTATGTAAAAAAACTAATATAATATGCTTCCCAGCAAAATAATTTTAAAAACTTAATAGTTAGTAAATATTAAATTAAAGGCATGTTTTAACTAAAATTGATAGTAATAATTCTCTATTTATTATAAACATAAAACAAATAATTAGAATATTTCATAACATCAAATAAAATAACACCAGGATATCTTTTTAAAGAATACCAAAAGTAAATAAAACTGTATTATTCTTATTATAATATAATGTTATGGTTGGGTTGATTATCTGTGAGCTCAAATATACTATTAATTATGCAAATGTTAAATCTATGATACAAGCGTTCTTATGTGTTAACTTTGAAATATGAATGAATTTGTGGTAATGAAAATTAAATGGTGACAGGCATCATTCTATGGCAATACATACCTGAACAAGATTCGATATCATCATTGGCAGCATGGAGAGAGGAAATCTGAGAATGTTGAATAGAGATATAGATACAAAGGCAATATTCGAGTCCAGCACATTGTTTGAGTCTGATAGCACAAAAGTCGCAAATGATACCAGTGACACCTATAGATTGAATATTTAAATAAATTAAGAAAAAGGACAGAAAGACAAGCCAGTTTCCAAGGTGGGAAGAATTAAAATCTTTGAAAATAAAATGCTTGGTAGAATAATTTTGATTAACTTTGCATAAATCTCATTCATTTTCTTATTGGTATCTAATCAAATGAATCAAATGAATACACAAAATTATTTTCAGCAGTGTTGCAGTTTTTTTTTTCAAAGATTTTTTACAGAGGCAGAAAAATATAATAGAAAATGGTTATCAGTATATAGCATGTATGACATTAGTCAGCAACTACTAGAATATGAGCAATTTTTGTAACCTTTTCCTATGATCAAATATATCTATGTATACCTCGAGTATAGAAACAATTAAAAGTGGCAGCAAGTTGATTGGCATGTACATAACGTTGAATAAAGATAGAGAAACATATGTGATCTGTGGTGTCAGCACATTATCCTCATCGACAAAAGAATATGTTGTTAATGTCAATATTGTTACCTTACAAAAGAAACATAGGTTTAGATAAACATGTAACCAATAATGCTAATAAATATTTGGTTCATATGCACAACACAGAATTCTGTATTTAAGAAAAAAAATTCAAAATATGTTCTTCCTTTTAACAAAATTTGAACAGTAAGTGCCTTTTCACACGTCCCGGTAAGCGCCGGTTAAGAGCAGGCTTAATTGTATGGGCATGCATGCCGGTGCGTGTGAAAGCTACCATACGAGTCCATACGCTTCGTTGCCAGTTACCCGACGCTTACTTGGCGCCGGCCCGGCCTTTACCGGGACGTGTGAAAAGGCACTAATTGTATCTTTTGAAATGACATTTTATTCAATTGAATATTTTTTTTAGTAAAATTGAAATAATGAAAATACTTAAAATCATGTAATAGAAAATATTTAAATAACATACTGATAAAATTTTGACAATCCCTTGTATTTATCTTACACCTGCCCCCCTAGACAATGTGTCATTTAGCTCAAGAAAAGAAACATGAAAAGATAACTCAATGTATGGAAGTGACAGTTGTCCCGTGACTGGCAACTGTCACTTCCATACATTGAGTTATCTTTTCTTATTTCTTTTCTTGAGCTAAATGACACGTTGTCTAGGGGGGCTGATTCCAAGTTTGGTTCTATGCAACAAAGCAACCTGTTTATGATACTATCTTGAAGATAGAAGGTCATTAAAATAATAAGTACATATATCAATTATCCATAAAGTAATAATAATTGCACTGATATTTACGTTTAGTTGGATTTTTTTGTAAATAAGTAAATATTATGTAAACAAATTATTACCAAAAACGGAGCACAAGACCAAATGAACGAAGTGGCAGCATTTAAGTACGCAGCTTGTTTAAGTACATTTATTTCCTTATCCCTAATTTTTAAAATTTGAGCTTCAAAACTTGGTTCCCACGCGTATAATTTCAGAACCTGTAAAGTGAAAACATCAATCGATGAAATGAAAATTTCTGAGAGATGGAAGTATGAATATATCCTAATGAGTATTTTAATTTATTTATAATATAGATTATGTAAGTACATGGCTTTTTACAAAAAGTGGTTTAACAAAAATAATAAAGATTTAAATAAAACATTTAAAACAGATTAAAAAAAATTGATAGAAAGATTGTTATCACTAAATAACATTGCATGAATTTTTTTTATTTTTATACTACTTCTCTGGCAAGTAACAGGTACTATATCAAATATTAATTTAACACGCACCCAATAACAAGTTGCCACATTCTGGAAGCTTACAATATTAATCGTCTCACAGATCCAGACTGAAAACACAATTAAAAACTGTGTCTCCATCGGGAGTCAAACCCGGGACCTTCAGATCAGCAGTCAAATACCAACTGTGCCACGAAGGCCGACGACTTACATAAATCTTTTTGCTTTTTTTTTAAAAAAAAATATAAAAAATTATCAAGAATTGTATTCATATTGTAATTAATTGAAGCTCATTGATGTATAGTTTAAATAAATATTTAAAAAAAAATATATTTTTGTATTAAATCATAGAATAAGGAGAATAGGCATGATGACTAATTTTGAGAAACTATCTCACGATGTTTTTACGCATCCACTGTTTTCAAATATATATACATTTCAACATAAAATCAAGGTTTAGTAGCAAAAATTGCCATTTCAAAATCCAATTTGACATTTACGTCAAAAAACGCTTGCAGTGTAATGGCGTCCGTCGGAGCTGACGGTGACGTCACGGTTTCGTAGACCGCATATCACTACTATATGTACTATATGTATTCTAAGACGATTTGTGTATTTAAAATAAATTCAAAAGTGCATAAGTGTTGTGCGGTCCCTAAATGTACAAACACGTCGAAAAAAACACCTACTGAGGTATTTGTTTTCGTCCCACGCGAATATAAACGAGAAACAAGTAGTTAAATTTGGCAATGCGAGACACAGAAAGTGTATTTTATTAAGTATGCGTTTACAATGAAGTACAGTATTTGTTCCCCCACATTTAGCTCTCAATACTATAATTAATTTACTAAATATTTACCATTAATTAGGCAATAAGCATATAAAGAACTTCATGAATGTCCAAACGTCAAAATAGGCCATCTTAAGTTTCCCGCGAATTAGGCATTAGGCCTGTGTAACACCACTGCGTTACGACGCTCAATTGCATGGACCCAGTTCACTGCGCCGGGTGTGTTAACTTACTCCTTCGAAATGTATTGGCTCACGGCGCAGTGAGTCATGAGTGCTAGACCGGGAGAATGCGAACAGTATTAGGGTATTGAGTTGCTTGCTTTTTAACCGACATACCTACATACATACTTACTAAATAAACAACGTAATAGACAATAACATAAAACTATTAGCTTACCTTAGCACAGGCCATGCCTAGTGACGGGGCTAGTAACAAAGATACAAACAAAAAGAAATAGCTTAAACTATGTAAGCACCAGTGAAATAATAGAATGATATTTATTTAAATGAAATAACTTATATTTACTTTGTATGTTTACTACTACTAATAATAATAGTAACTTTTATTTAGACGTAAAAAATACAAAATTAATACATCTAGTATAAACAAAAATATATATATTTTTTTTATACATTCTAATCCCAAAAAGTGCCGAATTAAAGCGTTTCCCGATTAAGTGCCGACGCAAGTCTGAATTTCGCAAATCGGCAAAACTGGACGTGAACCTAGAATATCGTGACGTCATGCGCTCTGATTCGTTCTGATTGGCGTTTCTCATAAAATGGCAGTCTATAATATTTTGTATTTTTATTTTAATAATATTAATATTATTCACTCTTTTAAAATGAAAATAAATACATTTTTTTAAACCTCAATAACCTATTTTATTTTTTAAAATCATAATGTCAATGATTTTTTCTTACTCTCATCACGCCTATTCACTGCGCCGGGTCATTAAGCTAGTTAAAAAATAATAATAAAATTATAATATGCAGGTATTGTATTTTATATAAGCAAAGATTATTATTGAATTCATTATATTTCATGTACCTACATGTTTAAAAATATCACAACTTTCCCGATTCTACTTTTAAAAGTAATAGTATGTCGGTTAAAAATCCCGATTCTACTTTTAAAAGTAATAGTTTGTCGGTTAAAAAGCAGGCAACTCAATAACTCAATACCCTAACACTGTTCGCATTCTCCCTGTCTAGCACTCACGACTCACTGCGCCGTGAGCCAATACATTTCGAAGGAGTGAGTTAACACACCCGTCGCAGTGAACAGAATCGACGCAATTGAGCGGTGCAACGCAGCTTTACAACTGTCATGTCTACCACAGTACCGCGTAGGTATGCTTTTAGTTTATGAACACATAATGTAGCGAGAAGAAGGAACATATTTTATCG
The DNA here is from genome assembly GCA_963576475.1 of Molanna angustata. Taxonomy (NCBI): domain Eukaryota; kingdom Metazoa; phylum Arthropoda; class Insecta; order Trichoptera; family Molannidae; genus Molanna; species Molanna angustata. Next base: position 22,041,330 of record OY754971.1, read on the forward strand.
ATTTTCGAGATGTAAGTTGTATTTAAATTATAGATAAATAAAGTACTTATATGCATAGAATAATAATAATACGCTTATATGTAAGTTTTTACGTTTCTAAATTCTGACGAGCAAAAGTCTTTGTTCGATGCAAAGTAATTTCATATATTGTATTGAAACTGTGACGTCATAATTATTGATTCACTCTGATTGGTGTTTCTCATAAAATGGCGGACTTACATATTTTGTATTTTTATTTTAATAATATTAATATTATTCGCTCTTTTAAAATGAAAATAAATATATTTTTTCCAATCTATATAACCTATTTTATCTAATAAAATTATAATTTCAATGATTTTTTCATACTGTCATCACGCCTATTTTGATCATCAATTTATTTTTGATCTAAATTTGAAGTCTGTCTCATTATATTTTAGTGGTTTCAGCTCAGCAAAAAAATCATAATAAAATAAACAATATTATATCACCTTGATACCACTCAATACTTCATTCATCAATTTGACTCTCTCGTCTTTGTTCTTCATTTGTCTGATCTGAAGTGTTTTGGTGCGGTTAGCAATGACACCGTTGATTGGAATCAAAACAATCATCACAGCCAATCCAGCCAAAACAGATGGACCCAATATCTGCCACAAGAAGTACAAAGCCAGTGCAATTTGAAGAGGTGCAGACCAAATCATGTTAAGGTAAGCAGTGAGATCCATAAACCTATAACAATATAAAAGTAAAAAATATATACCTGAACATGAAACAATATCATTGTAAAGTTTATAAATGACACAAAAAACACTAATATAATTTTATTTTACTTTAGAAGGCCTAATATGATGGAAAAAAAATTATGTCAAAATGATTGAGTATGCAATTTACTATATGGAGAAAATAAAAATATATAGTTAGTATCACTCTTCAATGAGCAACATCAAAACATGCATGAAAAATTTGACATCATTTTGTTAAATAATTGATACAAATGTGGTGATGTATTAATAATAGCGAAAATTTGTATGAACCCGGCAACACCAACCTATGGAACCTTCTAGAACAATCGTCAAAGTATAAATATTAATTTTTTCTTGCGCCCGCCATTACTCTCTCGAGTTGTCAAACGTACGCGTCAATCGTTATTTATCAGCCGTGTGAAAGTATAAAAAAGTATTATAAATTAGTCAATTATTAAACAGTTGTTATTTGTGAATAAAGTGAAGATTTATGTAAGTTAATTCTTTCATTCAATTGTACCAAAACATCTCTTTGTATTTTAGATGAAACTATATTTAGAGGGAGTTGTTATTTGCAATCTTAAATCAACATGCTTTTTAAAACCTTCTTATAGTCAATTATTATTTATAACCATATTAATTAACAAACATTGAAATTGACTCTGAAGTCGAGTTATTTTATAAATGTAGCATAGGGATTAGCCTAGATTTCCAAGGTACATTTTTGGAGCATTATATTATTATATGATCAAATAACAGTTTAGGTGTATACCTTACCTTTGAGCATCAACTGACATAAGATTGACAATCTCTCCAACGGTGGATTCTTTACGAGCACTGTTGGATAATCTCAACGCCTTTCTGTAGATGGCACTTATCAAAGCTGTACGGATTCTTAAACCGACGAGGAACATACGATGGAAATACTGCGATAGAACCAGCGTCTGCATGACAGCGGCACCAAACAGTAAGCCCACATATAAATAACCCTTCCAATAGGATTCACGTCCTTCCACAAAAGAAATCAGCAAGCTAAAAAGTGAGAATGAAAAGTATACCAGAACGAAGTATCTCATGAGATAATTTTCTAAAATTAAACCTAATAAATCTGATATCCTTTGAATATCTAAGATTATCATCCACAAAAGTTTTCGGATTATTTACTTATTTTACAACAATAATGACATGTATAAACAAACAGAATACATTACATAATTAATAATAATATTTATATACCCTCATTTAATGATTCTAAGGACTGATAGCTTAAATATTTATATATTATTCTACACAGCAAAGTTATGCTCCTGATGATTTGACCGCTGCAAACATCATCAGGAAACCTATACCACTGCAACATTTTGTTGACTCTTGTCCATATTAAAAAGAGTAGCCAAAACAAAATATTAACATACTTAAAGCATGTTGAACAGATATCCATTTTATTTACAATAAAATTTTGATTTCATAATTTCAATCCATAAAGTGATATGTGAGACCTGCAGAATATATGATATTGTATTGACACAGCAAACAGTATATTTATTTAAATTGATTATTAATTATAGATAATTAATTTAAGTACATGTGTATCTATTAATATTATAATAACCCACTAACCCCAAAATTATTAGAATCAGATCATCATTACAACATATAACCATTACAAATGTTTATTTGTGACCAATCAATTTGATATGTAGATAAATATAACATTTTAAACATACCTGAGAACCTGTGGTGAAACAAACGTCATAATATCTTGAGACAACTTCAAGAGTGAACCAAAAACGAAAGTGGGTCCAAAAGCTTTACATATCGCCGGTAAAATAGATGCTCTATTCTTTGTTTTGACATTGCCAAAATCCACACTGGCAGAAGCCTTCTTGAATGATGCTTTCGTTGTTGTGTGCGGTGAACTAAAACACAATTCAAATTAGCTAAATAATAATTATTTGTAAACAAAATCTTTAATAGTTTGATGCATATTTTATTAAAATTGCTAAATAATACTATTGTATCTTTTTATTTTATTTACTGCAAATGTCACTGTGTTTCCTTTTAATAAGAATGATATCTAAGTACATAATGGGCTATTTGCATGTGAGGGGAATTTAACTTAAAAATATAAAGTTTATAATTCGAGGATATAAAGCTGCAGGGTATGTAAAATTATGAGTTACAATTTGTTAAATATTTTAAATTAATTTTGGAGGAAGGAACACATATTGTGAATCTACACTAGTTTTTAAAATTGATTTCCAAATATCACAAAAATAAATAATACTATGTAATACAATCAGCATTCTTTTTCTAATAAGTCATTAATAAAAAAAAATACGTAGTTAATAAACTTTTCTGGATGCAAGTATAAATGTGCATAAAAACGATAACACGCAGAATGACGCATAGCCCATGCAAATGTTGGAGTCTATGATGTCACACATTACAGAAATCTACAGCGATGTGAAATGGTGCGTTGTGGGGACCTCCAAAATATTGATAGTTAAAACGACTATGGTCCGAATGCAGGGTCCTACCTAAATACTAAATACTAACCATGTTTTCATTGCACAGTCGCTCACTTAAGTTAGGAGATCTCGTGGCTTCCTAACTGGAGGATGCTATGACGTTTTTCTATGAGAATTGCATTGCAGAGACATATCTAAATACTTCGCGCATGCGCACCGTGTAAAATAACATTTGCGAATTGTCAAAAAGTAAGGTTGATAGCGAGGAACCTTACGAGTGGTTTAATACTAAAATACGAGATTTTTTCAGTGGATGATAATTTTATCGGCTTCGTTGAATATGTATTTGGTAATTTTGTCAAATCAAATACTAAATAGAGTATTCAGAAATCCATACGAGATGCCGAAAATTTGGTGGAATTTCAAAAAAATTGTGACATCGAGCTGTCAGTGTGAAGTTGGTTACATATGTTTGTGTTGGAATAGCACAAAAACATTTTAAACGTTAAACGTCAGAAAAGAGATAGATAACTTTCTAAGCCCATAGAAAGCTATCTATCTCTTTTCTTCATACACAATAATGTGAAATTCTACGCCATCGACCTTAAGTTTGGCGTAGTATTTAGTTAGGGATGTCTCTGTAACGCAAGTTAGGGATGTCTCTGTAACGCAAGTTAGGGATGTCTCTGTAACTCCAGTGAGGTTAGGAGTTAGTATTTAGGTACCTAGGACTCTGCATTCTGGTCTATATCACATTTAATTTCAATAAACAAAAACTATTGATTTGTTTCTAATTTTTAAAACTTTTTTTAATTTATATATTTCTTTTTATGGAAATATCCCACTGAGCAATGTATTGATGGTAATAGCCTCATGAATAGAATGATCAAAGTGACAAATTTTATACATATTTAAAGCTGATCATAGTAAGAGACAGACCAAGAATAGCACGACCATGTGAAATTATATTTGAAACATAAGAAACTAACGAAAGCGCATATATAAGACGATGCACAAATACAAAGTTTAAATATATGTCAAGATACAAATTGTAATTCTTGTTTCTTTCCAACAACCTATAAGTAATATGTAAAATAAAAATTAATTAAAAATGCAAACAGCACAGAATGTGATAATTATTAATCATTATGATAGAAAAAATACGCACTTCTCATGTTTCTTGACAGACTGTTTCCAGTATTTGTCAAAGAGTGGTACAACTTCTTTGGAGCTATCATCAGGATTCATTTCCCATAAGTCGTCAACAATCAATGGTCTTCTGTAACCGACCCAGGCTAACGGATCAAACCATGTATACAAAAGTTTAGACAAAAAACTGCTTTTTCTTTCAGGACATGATTTCTGTAAAGAAAAAAGATTTATATCAGAAATTGTTTTGTGATAAAATTAAATAATTAATTTACCAATAATAATGAACAAAAAGTATCAAATAGATTTTTTTGCATAATATATTTATTTTTATATTGAAGCAAGCCTAATCATTATCAACATAAGCTCGACAGCCCTAGGTGGGCCTTGGCTGAATCCAGGAGTCTCCTCCATTCCCGTCTATCCGTTATGGATGGCCTAATAAGGATATCGAAAGACGAGTTATGGCAGGAAATACAGTGAACGGAGCACTTAGACCAGTTATAAATTATCCCAACATATCAAAGGATACCAAATTTGCCATTCATAACGCAATCATAGTGCCAACCTAGACGTATGCAAGTGAAACCTGGACTTGACAGAAGTCACACAAAAGCAGAATAAATTCAGTTGAAATGAGATTGCTAAGAATTTGTAATTGAACAATGTATGACAGGGTAAGAAATGAGGACACAAGGAAAGAATGTAAGATGAAAAAAGATGTAATTAATAGAATGAAAGTTGGTTTAGTGAGGTTTAGACACATGGGAAGAATGAACATTGAATGCCTGACGAAAACAAATATACAAAAGTTGACAGGAAAGGAATGAGAGGTCAGAGGGCGCCCAAGAAAAGGATGGCTTGACCATGTGAAGCACATATTCTTAAAGACAGTGTAAGAAGCACAAATGTAAGAAGCGTGAATAACAGACGAACATGTATAAGACGATCCATGAATGTGATCCATGAAAAATGTGGGGTTCGGTCCTCTCTGCCTGCTTCGTGAGGGACATGGCGTGATGGTATGTAATGATACAATATTAGATAATTTTATCGTAGTACGAGAAATGTAGGGCATATGTTTTGATGCAAGAAAAGTGTAATGACCAAAACGATTCATTATAAAAACACACATGCTAAAATAAAATATTGTAAATACATGGGAATATAATTGTTTTCTCCCTGACAGATATTACCCACATAATTATCAATAGAAATAATTTATTATACAATGAACATGTCATTAAATTGATTAATTAAGATGGGAAATTGAATATAAAACATAAACATTTATTTAAGATAAAGAAAACAGATGTTAGTTTCTTGTATGTCTCATGTATATTAAGGTCAATCATTATAATATAATTTTGTTTCAACATAGAAATTCATTTCTCTAGTTTCCTTTGCCAAATCTTTTTGGCAATACTAATATATAACAAAAATAAGAAAAATCTATATACAACAAATTATATATGTCACTTTTATAACATAGATTGTTTGACTAGGACCAAGGTTTCTGATAGAATAATCTCAAAGTTTTTTCGTTAACACAGTGGAAGTTCATAGTTATAAATAAAATATTTATAAAAATAAATAAAAACACACAGTTTTAATCCACAAAAGGAGTATGACTTTAATGAGCCTGAGCGCTTTCGCCGAACACAGCCGGCATCCTCAGAGGCAGAGATCAAACATTTGATTTCTGCCTCTGAGGATGCCGGCTGTGTTCAGCGAAAGCGCTCAGGCTCATTAAAGTCATACTCCTTTTGTGGATTAAAACTGTGTGTGTTTTATTTATTTTTATAAATATTTTATTTATAGAATAATCTGGTGGATATAAATTTTGAATATAGCAGTGAAACTAAAACTATTGTGGTTTTGTGCTATTATCATTTCAATTCTAGTAGAAATAACTAGAGATGTCAATTCCATAAATTGACAAACAGCATAAGCGATAGCTTTAACTTTATATTACAGATCAATGATTTAATCTATAAATCTCCAATAATCACATAAATAGCATCATGTCATGTCCCTCACGGAGAGTACTGAATGGCACACTTTTCTGTCTTGACAAATATTCATAGCCTCATTTATAATCATGCATTCTCATCCATGTGCAGCTGATATTTTTTACTATAATTGATGCAATCTCAATTATTACACAATTGATGCAATCAAAATCATAAAATATTATGTAAGTTTTCATAAATAATAATTACAGCAGATTTAAAAAAAAATAATGTCATTGAAACAAGAACAAGTACACTCTCATACATTCCCTGAACTAAGCAAAAGCTTGTATTATAAATCAATAAAATCGACCATCAGCTTGTGCTACAAATTGAAATGAATGAACCATGATACATCCACTGGATAACCAAACCGTCGCACTAGCCACTTTGCCACCGACTTGACAATCTTCTGACATTTTTTTTATTTATTTATTTAACTTCATTTGTAACAATTGAACAATGAATTTATCATACGTATTTCAAGAATTGAAAGAGTCCAGTGGAAGTTCATAAAAATTTTAAATTTCAAACTCAATTTATGTTTCGATAACTACCATGTATCTATTAAGTATCATAATCTTGAAACCCTTAGAAACCCTATCCTATTTTGTTGATCTGTTCTTAGCAAATTTAATTTGATTGTTATTTTGTATTTTTAAAGTTAGTTTATAATATCGTGGGTGTCAAACCAGAAGGGCGTATCTGCAAAAATGAGATTTTTCATTTTTTATGCCGAACGATACTTTATTAAGACCTCCACCATCTGTAAAAAAATCACGGCTTTCCGTTGCGTATTTTTCGAGATATTTCAAAAATAATTTTGGGCCTATGCTATGGCATAGGTGAATTTGTCAAGCCAGAAGGGCGTATAAACATACTCCAAAGACTTGACCGATATCTTTGTGAAATATTTTCGAACCAGATGGGGAAATCTGCATACGCCAAACATTAAACAGACATTTTTAAAGAAAAATGTCTGAAAACAAATGATTGAAAAAAGGAAATAATATGATAAAATGATATGACCTTTCAAAAATTTGATGATGCCATAGAAACCTGCCAAGCCAGAAGGGCGTACCTACAAAAACTTTAGACTAATTGTCTCAATTTCGCTATCAAAATGTTTAAATACATCTCCTAATTAAGCTACATATTTTTTTCTCTAAAAAAGCTATGATTCATAGCTTTTTATAAAATTAGTTTTTACGCCCCACAATAATTATGAATTTTCTATGCAAAAATCGAGTCCACATCTAGAAACATTAGCGAGCCAGAGGGGGGTATGTGCAAAATATATAATAAGTTCACTAGTTATTGAAATTTAGGTAATACTCCTCGATGAGGCTTCATTTTTGCTATGTTTTCTAAAAAAACTCTACATGGATAAATTGAACCATTACATAAATAAATAGTTTTTTGTCTCTCCTGTAAAGTAGTCATTTCGTTTGTACGCCCTTCTGGCTTGACGCCCGTGATATGAAACAATATTATTGGATGTACAGATTTTTATATGCTTCATTTAATGTTAATGTACTTTTTTCTGTATATATCTGTTTTGTTTCCTTGTCAAAATTAATAAATAAGACAATTTCTTCCAACCAACCCGAGCAATGTGAAGACTCTGATTTGATACAATAGTATAGTAATTTGGAAAAAAAATACAGAGAAGAAAAAAATAATAATGATCATAGCAATGAGGGAAGGAACAAAATAAAATGAATGTAGAAGGAATATTCAGAAACTATTTGACAAATATAGTTTTTTTTTGTTTTAGTTTCGATTGAGATACCGATATAGATAAAGATATAACTTACTGCATGTTCGGGATAAGGAGTCTCTTTTGGTGCAAAGTCGGCGAATCCATTCAGCACCAACATGATGACGACCAATGGAAAGAATATCATAAAACTAATAAATGGATAGATGTCCACGTCGGGATCAGTCCTCTTTAACTCTCGTGTTATTTCAGATCTAAATTGAGGTATACTGAACACGGCCAGCAGGAACCAGAAGAGGAACAGCAGACCTGAAGTTCGTAGGCCATATTTTCTGTTATAATATAAAATTGTAGCACACAAACACTGAAAAAAAAAAACAAAAAAAAATATTAACTCATGAGATATTCACAATGTAAATTTTCAAATCAATAACATATGTCAAATCTTCACATTAATTATTCAACCCCTCCTTAAATACAACTTGTCCATCCGTGTAATATGACATTTAACATATTATTCCAAGTAGATTAAGGAAACAAATAATTAGGCCGAGTAATATTTTTAATTAAAGGAGTGAATATTAAATTCCAAATATCCATAGATACAATTTTCAAAATACGGTGACTAGATAACATAATATTGTCATCCAGGGATTGTTAATTCTCACTGGTTGCTTTTATATATTTTTTTATATAACCTAACCCAATAGACAGAATACTAGAGCAAAAAATTATACAACAAAAACTACATAAAAATATTTATTTTATTATAGTTCTGTTTCTGCACACAAGCCATTGAATGGAGTTGTACATAGTTCATTACAAAACAATCTTGAGAACAAGAATTGTTTTAATACCAAAACAAATTTAATTATTTGATTTACATTTTGTAAGAAATAAAGTGATTATATTAATCATTAATGGAGAGATGAATACAAATTGTCAAGAAGCAGACAATTTTAATTAGCATATGTACTTGTAATACATACATGTACATGTTTGATTTATCTTTATAATAAATGACCCATTTTTATCACCTGTGAGAAAATGTTAAATCATGAACCCTCTCAAAACCAAACTTTATACATAATATTGATAGTATAATATAAAATAATATCGAGTTATACAATTTTTTTAGAAATACTTGACACTCTCATAATTAAATAATTATAATTAATCAAAAGATAAAAGCAATAAATAATTCAAATTAATTTACATTAGATTTAATAAAATATGTACTTCATACATACATACATACCATCACACCATGTCAGGGTAGGCAGAGAGAACCGAAAGCCACATTTTTCATCCTGACATGCATCCCTCGCATCGTCCACACTCATGCATCGTCTCATACATATTCATCTTGTTGGCGCTTCTAATATTTCTGTCTTTCAGAATATCGTTTGCATGGTCGTGGCATCCCTTTCTTAATGTAATTCAAAATAATATTATCATTTTCTTTGAACTCTATGTACAACTCAACAGTAACAGCAAACATGTCAGCAAAGCTTCTTATATGTAATATCTCTCAGGCCTTACTGTATGATAATAATATATTGGAAAAAATGTGAATAGGTAAAATAAATGCTGTGACAAAAGTAACAAGAAATAAGATGAGACAGAAATAAGATATTTCAATTTAAATGAAAACAAAAGCCTCAAAATATTTAGGCCACATAAATAAGAGCAGGGAGGCAAGTCTGGTTCAGTCGGCAAAATCAAAACCCTCGTGATTACCCATATCATGGATATAATTATTATATGGAGTTCTAGAATATCTTTAGATATCGTTGAACTCCACACGATAATTATATCCATGATATGGGTAATCACTAGGGTTTTGATTTCGCCGGTCGAACCAGACTTGCCCACCAGAATATAATTATATCCATGATATGGGTAATCACTAGGGTTTTGATTTCGCCGGTCGAACCAGACTTGCCCACCAGAATAAAATGTGGAGGTCGGCCAAGAAAAACTGGCTAAAAATGGAATAAATGGATTAAATAAATGGCATATAAATGGATTTTGAAAAAAAAAGACAAATTCAAAATTAAAAGAAATAGTGAGTTGTGCTCAATGACGAGCCGTTTGGTATTTTTTTTTTAATACCTGAAGAGTACAATTTTCCACTAATGGAACACCGAACTGGTTTTTTGCAAATATTATAAAATACCAAAGAAGCAGTATTGCGTGAGTAATCAATTTTCTCCTTCACTTAACATCACTCCTAGGACAGAAGTCAATCAACTAACACCATTTTGTCACAAGGTCGGTATAATTAAAAAAGAAACTGATTTATGTTATGTAGACCCTATGTATGAACAAAAAGAATATTGGGTTTGAGGTTCATTGAAGATTTAAATTTATGGAAACAATTTATACACAATTATAATGTTCCCCAAGAAAACAGACCTCTAGGAGAACTACCTCCCAAGTGATGGAAGGACAGCTGGCAATCCAATCACAGGAGTGAAGTTGACACAGAACTTTACAGGCCAAAAGGCCTAAGAAGAGAAAAATAAAAAGAAAAGTTTATACACATTCCCATGTGTTGGCAGATCTCCAATGGGTTAAATAAATGTAAGGTCATATTGATAAGAAAATTTTTATTGATACAGTGTGCTAGGTACTCAAATATATTTTAAAGCAGTTATAATGAACATAAATCAATAAATCAAATTAAAATAAATATGATAATTTCTGTAGTAATAATATTTTCAATCACACATGAAACAAAAAAGTAAAAATAAGTAATATCCAAGATTTGAATAGTAAAAAGCTATTATTGATAAAAGACAGCGATACAAATAATAATTCTTCTAAAAATTCAGGGATGATGGATTAAACAATAAAATAAATTCCAATAAATCTGTCATTAATGCCATAATGTTGTCTATTATATCGCCGATCTTACAACTTATTCCAATAAAATCATCTACACACTGCTTCACCCCGATTGTCAAATGATAGTTATTGGCAAATAAATTTAACCTCTAAGTGAGTATGTCCGTACTGGTACGGCTGGAAAAGTCATTGCAAATCGGAGTATGGTCGTATCGGTACGGCTAGAGAAATGAAGTGAAGATTTTTTTTACTAAAGTACTAATATTTTTGACACCGCAACTAATAGTTGAAGACACCTGAAATAATCATACGATTTGTCAATATAGACTGAAAAATGGTACATTTTAATTTTTTTTTATCGATTATTGTGTCAGGAGTCGTCAAACGTAATACTTTTTATTTTAAATTTTTATATTTAAAATAACTCACTCCGTATAGGTATGTACATCATACCAAAACTCACAATCATAGAGGTTAAAGATAACATGAGTTGCACAGAGCACAAATTTAGGTGTTTTTCTTGGTTGGTACCTATCTGCGCAAACCATACCTTTCTCCTCCGAAATTCGTCAAGATATCTTATACCCATAGTAATTCCATATTTATTTGATATTATAATTTGGAATGTTCCTAAACAGGAATAAAATTTATACATGTTTGTTAATTATTTTTTAGATATTTAGAAATGAAGGATTGTGTTTTTAGACAAAAAATGTATACTTACAAAACTTAATATTTTAATAACTGGTGTATAATAATCTACATCGTACACATTCCCCGAAGATGATTGGTGAACAGCAACACCCAAGTCAACAACAGATAACACTATTAATACACATGTAACAAACAGTTTACTAATGCTAAGGTAATTCCACGGCACATTTCTATCTTTGCTATGGAGGATGTAGGATGCTTCCAAAAGGGAAAACACCCATAAAAATGCACATGGCGTCCACACTAACACAGTCTTCTGAAAACATGGTGTCAAATCTGGGTCCTCTGTATCCCACGTCAAGCTCTGGTCCTGAAAATAAGATAAAAGTAATATTTTAACAACTATAATTATTGGCCATTTATTGATTCTCAAAAATAGTAAAGAAAAAACAAACCAAGTTGTAAATCTAAAGTTTCTATCAACAAACCAGGAACATACATAACTTGCCCCTAACCAAGTTGTAAATCTAAAGTTTCTATCAACAAACCAGGAACATACATAACTTGCCCCTAACCAAGTTGTAAATCTAAAGTTTCTATCATGAGAAATACCCTTGGATTTTACACCATGACATTACCATATCAGATTAATCACATATAAAAAAATGCATCTCATGAAATAATAAAAAAACTATATCTATAGCATGAGATTACAAAAAAAATATAAGTTGTGGAAGCCAGTAAGGAAATCAAATATAATTTGACAATCTTAAAATTGGTAATAAATATTACAAATGTAAGATACTTCATTTTAAATAGTACATAATAGGTGTTGGTCATTAAAAACAGCAATGTACATAATTATGTATATAGTTATAAATGTACCAAAAGTAGGTAATGGAACAAAATGTATGAATCAAGGTCATTATAATACATAATATCCAACTGAAAAGAATAAATAATGACTCATGGTGATTATATAACATTTACATCAAATTATAATATTCAATGAGAAATAAATGTTTCTTGATTTCATCTCAACATTATTTAATAAAATTGTTCAAAACTTTTGGTTGTTTCATAGAAATCTAATGCCTTTTAACCATGCAATTTTGAACAATTTTTAGAAATTAAAGTATTTTAACTATACTATTACTGATACTTTTGTTGAAACAACCCAGCCTAAGATAGATATCTATATGGCCATACTTGAAAGATGTTGTTACTACGCAAAAATAGTTCCAGTCAGGTATTAAATTTTTTTATATATTTATTTATAAAATCATATTATATGGCTTTATGCCATATAATATGATTTACGCCATTAATATACACAATATATGTACATACAAATCAATATTAAAACTATCAACAACAAATCTTCAAGTCGTATAAATATTTTTTTCACAAACAATATTAAAAAAATTACAAATTTGAAATTACTCCAAATACCATTATATCTCAGTAGAGACAAAACTTGTAATAGTAAAAAAAAATAATAGAATTTTCTTTTATATTGTTACAGATAAAAACGTAAGAAATATAGAAACAGAAGTCAACTTAGGATAGAAAATGTTGAAAATTAATTTGCACAGCAGACAGACTAACAGGCCACTATGATTAGCCAAGAGGAAGGTCACTACATGTATAGTTAAATCGACCTTGAAATTTTAACCTTATCTCAAAATCAATAAATATCAAAGAGATAAGATATATATATATATATATATATACTGTCATAATATGTAAAATCTTAATCATTATGAGAGTATCTTCACTCTAAATGTGCAACTAAACATGTTTAACTAAGATTTAAAAAGATTGGTTTCTTTATAAAAAACAATTACATAGATGACTGATTTATCCAAAAATAAAATCAATGATAAAAATCCTAAGTAAGTATAATCATAGAATCTCTAATGTGATGATATAGTATCATAGTATCATAATGATACAGTTTGTGGTCCTTGAATTGTTTTGTATATGTAATTAATTGTACTTTGTTATGACTGTTTTGTTTACATTGAAATAAAATAAAATAATATATATTGTAAAATTAAGAACTTGGGGATGATGAACTTTTAACTGCAGTATCTTTTTACTCCTCACTATGAAATCGCAATTTTAAATGTAATTTTTTTATTGCAGATTATCAACTAGTATCATACTGAGATTGTATTCTGAAAAATTCATCACAATGTATCTGTGTGTGTTGTGTATTATATATTGCGTGTATATTCTACTTTATTCATTATAGACTCATTCATCACAATGTATCTGTGTGTGTTGTGTATTATATATTGCGTGTATATTCTACTTTATTCATTATAGACTCATTCATCACAATGTATCTGTGTGTGTTGTGTATTATATATTGCGTGTATATTCTACTTTATTCATTATAGACTCATTCATCACAATGTATCTGTGTGTGTTGTGTATTATATATTGCGTGTATATTCTACTTTATTCATTATAGACTCATTCATCACAATGTATCTGTGTGTGTTGTGTATTATATATTGCGTGTATATTCTACTTTATTCATTATAGACTCATTCATCACAATGTATCTGTGTGTGTTGTGTATTATATATTGCGTGTATATTCTACTTTATTCATTATAGACTCATTCATCACAATGTATCTGTGTGTGTTGTGTATTATATATTGCGTGTATATTCTACTTTATTCATTATAGACTCATTCATCACAATGTATCTGTGTGTGTTGTGTATTATATATTGCGTGTATATTCTACTTTATTCATTATAGACTCATTCATCACAATGTATCTGTGTGTGTTGTGTATTATATATTGCGTGTATATTCTACTTTATTCATTATAGACTCATTCATCACAATGTATCTGTGTGTGTTGTGTATTATATATTGCGTGTATATTCTACTTTATTCATTATAGAATAAAGTATATTCTACTTTATTCATTATAGACTCATTCATCACAATGTATCTGTGTGTGTTGTGTATTATATATTGCGTGTATATTCTACTTTATTCATTATAGACTCATTTATCACAATGTATCTGTGTGTGTTGTGTATTATATATTGCGTGTATATTCTACTTTATTCATTATAGACTCGTTCATCACAATGTATCTGTGTGTGTTGTGTATTATATATTGCGTGTATATTCTACTTTATTCATTATAGACTCATTCATCACAATGTATCTGTGTGTGTTGTGTATTATATATTGCGTGTATATTCTACTTTATTCATTATAGACTCATTCATCACAATGTATCTGTGTGTGTTGTGTATTATATATTGCGTGTATATTCTACTTTATTCATTATAGACTCATTCATCACAATGTATCTGTGTGTGTTGTGTATTATATATTGCGTGTATATTCTACTTTATTCATTATAGACTCATTCATCACAATGTATCTGTGTGTGTTGTGTATTATATATTGCGTGTATATTCTACTTTATTCATTATAGACTCATTCATCACAATGTATCTGTGTGTGTTGTGTATTATATATTGCGTGTATATTCTACTTTATTCATTATAGACTCATTCATCACAATGTATCTGTGTGTGTTGTGTATTATATATTGCGTGTATATTCTACTTTATTCATTATAGACTCATTCGATTCTTTTCAAATTTTGCAAATTTGTATACCTATCTAATACTCGCTTAGACCCCATTGGATTTTAAAGGATATCTGATCAGTGCTTCACAATTTTTTTAATGTCAAATATTTCAAAGTGACCCCAAGTTCAGGAAAGTTAAAATTAGATATTTTTATTTTCAAATTGCTAAAACGGCACATCGCTTTCATAATTTAACAAACCCATTTCATGAAAATGCTGAAAATTTTCCATAAAAAATTGGAATACTTTGTGGAGTGACTTGATAGTGAAGAGTATAGCATTGGCCACAACCCACTCATTCTTAATATAGCAATTTATATGTTTCTTTTCATTTTTAACAAATTAATAAATAATGGTGAAGCCAAATTCTGCATCACTTTGTATGGGTTTGTACACTTTATTTCGTTGGTTGTAAATAAATTATTCTAAAAGAGTATAGTGATTGAAGTAGAGTAATTGATTCAATATAATTGTATAAATGAAATGTTTTGTTGTTGTAACGTTGCATTTCATGTGTAGCCAGAATGATTGATTAAAAACCACTACAATGAGACAAGCTGACAGGAAATCAATTCATTCACAATAGGAGACTAATAGAGATACATTGAGATAATATCTAAAACAAATTAAGCCTTAACCAATATTAATATGCAGATAGTTTTGATTCAATTAATGTGATTTAAAAATTAAACGAGTCAACTTAACCCTTATAGTGCTGAATAACACTCTCGTGCTTGTAGGTCGGTATAGTTGTTGCCAAATATCTTGAGACATTTTGCCAAGAAGGGGGGTGATTTGCACGTATACCAACGAAGCAAAAAGACACAAATTTGCACTCTGCGCACCTGTAAGCCTGGTTCAAGATATTTGGCAACAATTTTATGTGAAAAATGCCGGCGGCTAGATATTATTTCTTTTTAGTTTACATCTTTTTCTACAAAATCGTTGTTATTATTTTTTCCATATTCCTAATTTCAATTCCAAAATGTCGAGCACAAGTGAAAGTTCAGATGAAGATGTTGAAATGGCAAAACAATCTGAAGACTATGTTAGTGACTGTGAGAGCGATGGAAGTGATATTGCGGTTCCTGTTAATTGGAGGATGTTTATTATTAGTGACAGCAGTGAAAGTGACACAATATACCTATTTTGACAAAGCTGGAACCAAGGCTGTAAATTTTGGAGGCTGCCCATATTGGTGGAGATGCCTGTACTGGGGCCAAACGAAAATCAATCATCTAAAGTAATAAAGGATAATAATTTACATGTTTGTATGTGTGTGTGTGTGTGTGTGTGTTTGTCTCACGACTCCCGCAAAAACAGAGTTGATTCAGAATGTGATTTATGTGCGTACAAGTACCTGTATACAGTAGTGTCTCGCTAAAATAAGCAGGCATAATTGGTGAAAATTGTGCATAAACCAGTCAATGACAGGTTGTAAGCCCAGTAGGTGCCTTAAGTTCCTGGTTCTCCTATAATATTCCAACTTCGTCTCTATTGAGATGTTGAAAATTTGTCATAAAATATCATTGCCTGCCGACAGGGAAAAATATCCAATGTTTACGTATACGCAAATATAAAAATATTTGACTCATACTATGATTTTAGTGTATTATGTATGAAGGTATGTATAACGTACTATGGGTATGGGTATTATTTTATTTGCATTTGTGGGTAAACCTGCGCAGGTTTCCAGATTTTAATTTTTTTATTAATTAATTATCAAAAATTGTATTTGTTTATATATTTATCTCAAACAAATTAATAAAAATATATATATATATACCTACTTGGAATTCATTAAATATCTAAGCGGAAGGGAAGAATCTAATGGAAATTTTAAATACTTTATACACACTTAATGACATTATATAAGAACATGGGGGTTGTGGCCAACACTTAACTCTTCACAATGCTAATATTCAATCAAATTTTAAACTGCTTTTTATACTCCAATCTTGCTGTAATTTCGTACACATACTTGCTAACGATGACAATACAAAAACAATGGGAGTTATGGCCAACACTAATAATGCTTATATTCAGTCGAATTCAAAACCATTACCCATAGTCTAATAGTACTGAAATTGTACATATTTTATGTACACTTAATGACAATATATAAAAACGAATGAGTTGTGAACAACACTTAACTCTTTACAACGCATGAATTCAATCATATTTTAAACCACTCCCATGTTGGAGAAATTTTTTTTTTTTTTTTTAACATGTCTACGTAGGGGACGCCAGCTATTAGGATTTGGGTCCATTTTACTCTTCCGAAGAAGCGCACTACGTAGCGTTGGGAGGGGTTTGCAATCTAGAAAAGAGTTTATTAATTCGGATTTTAAAAAGACCCGGGTTGTACGAAGATGGAAACACAGAATTCGGAAGATCGTTCCACAGTCGGGCTGCTGTGTTAATAAAGGAGTTCGAGAAGCGACTTGTTCGTATATGTTGAAGGTCCACTGTGAATGGATGCTGCGATTGAGTGAAGCGAGTGACTCTGTTGCGAGTGGGTGGAGGAGGGACCAAAGATGCAAGTTCTTCTGAGCAATTCCCGTGGTAGTATCTATAGAATAAACTTAAAATACCGACTCTGCGTCTGTGTTCTAGTGATTGCAATCCATCAGTCAGTGATGGATCATCAATCAGACGTATAGCACGCCTTTGGACAGCGTCGAGGGTATTCAGTAGGTATTGGGGGGCGCCACTCCAGAGGTGACTGCCATATTCAATAATTGGGCGTATTTGCGCTTTGTAGAGTATACAGATCTGGGTCTTAGTAAAATATCTGCGCGCTCTATATAGTACGCTCAATTTTTTGGAGGCGAGTTTCACCTTAGTTTCGATGGAGCCCTTGTAGTGTAATTGGTTCATTATAGATACTCCAAGCAGGTCGATAGAGCTGCTGTTAGGTAGGGTGCTTCCGTTGAAAGACACTTGCAATTCATTGGGATTTCTCTTCGCAGAAATTAGACAGGCTTGGGTTTTTGAGACGTTAAATGAAACAAGATTACTTTCACCCCAGGTATTGATTGAGTGGAGGTAGCTATTTATTTTTTGATGAAGGTCTTTCCGGGCTTCTGATATTTCACTCTGTTTAGGAGGTTTGTCAAAAGAGAAATTGTCATGGACTGTGCTGTCATCAGCGTAACAGTGGATGGGGGCGCGTAAGAGCAAGTCATTTATATGTAGGAGGAATAGGGTTGGAGATAGAATGGACCCTTGAGGGACTCCCGCATTAATGGAATGGGGAGAAGAAGAGCAACCGTCCACTACAGTTATGACTTCGCGATCTTTTAAAAAATTCGCAATCCAAGTACACAGAGACTGGGGTAGTCCATAAGAAGGGAGTTTCATTAAGAGACCTCGGTGCCAAACCCGGTCGAAAGCTTTAGAGATGTCAAGGGCGACAGTTTGAGCTTCTCCAAAGCGTTCCATAACTCGACCCCAAACGGATGTCACATACGCGAGTAGATCGCCACAAGATCGATTTCCACGAAATCCATATTGGCGGTCGCTTAAAATTTTGTTTGCTTCGAGGTATGTGATCAACTTGGTGTTTAGTACCCTTTCCATTATTTTGGAGAGTACAGAAGTAATAGCGATGGGTCTGTAGTTAGATGGGTTGGAGCGATCACCTTTTTTGGGAATTGGGTGGATGACCGCTTTTTTCCAGTCACATGGGACAATACCAGTTTTGAACGAGAGTTTGAAGAGTTTAGTGAGAACTGGGGCTAGTTCGGCGGAGCATTTTTTTAACACAAGAACGGGAATTCCATCAGGTCCATTAGCTTTGTTATGGCCCGGTATTACAGTCGGCCCTCAACTCATTGAGTTAGTTAACTCAAGATTAAAGTCAGAGGAAGATTAAATTCCATTAGCGTATTACAGTGCAGAATGACATGTCAGTTACTTTATCTTCAATTATAGACATATTTTATATTTTCTATGGTTCTTATCTGTCAGATTATCAATAACCTCAAATAATATGAACTACAAAAGGGGACGCTACGACTTGAAATACTATTGTTTTTATTTGTTTTATTATCCAACATGGTAAATTTAATTTTTTTCGCTAAAATAATGCTTTTAAATGCCCATATTCGTTTCAATATGGCTGTCAGTTTGTTTTGTTGTGTGGCGCCACCGTCGATACAACTAACGCCTCTAGTGATAGAACACAACTACACGCGTTGCCTAGCAACGAGACGAGAAATGACAGTTAACTCACCGTTAAGTAGGTACTTAATCCGCCAGAAACGTTGAGTTAAATATTAGTCGTTTTAGTTACGTATTTGAGGGAAGATTAGGCCTAAACGGACACTGTAATACGCTATATTTTTGTAAAACTTGAGTTTAGCTCTTAAACTAGGACTGCAATACCGGCGCTATGTATTCACTATAATAAAAAGGAGTCGGTTGGACAACACTTAATTATTTACAATGCTTATAATCAATCAAATTTTAAACCACTTCCCATCTTACTGAAATTTTGTATACATACTTCCTTTCGATGACAATATTGAAAATGATTTCTTATTTCTTCATATTTGGGGTATTTAAGATGGTGTATTAAATAAATAATCAATAATTTTTTTTTTCATTCATACCATCACGGCATATCCCACAATGTGGGGTAACCAGCGAAAGGTGTGCAGGTGTGCATTGCCTTATAAAAGGGAGCACAACACATATGTGTATACCCACACACCAGTCTCGTCTCACCTAAAAAGGCACTACATTCAGAATGGGTAGTGAACCTCATTGCTGAACTATGTCAGATGTTACTGTTGCCTGTTGTATTTTCGATTACCCGGCACTTACGGGACACTCGAAAACAGTAATAGAAAAGAGTGGAATTTATTTTAATTTAATTCACAGTTAAATCGTGTTTAGAAATGTATATTATTATGATTTTTAACAGTTTTTTAGATTGAAAACATGTAAATCAGTAAAATATTACCGTTATCTAACCGAATAAAATTTAAATTTCTTTAACGTTCAGCCGGAAACGAATAGTTTTGTATACTTTGTATGAAATATAAGATTGTTCAATTTTATCAAAATATCAAATGAATCAAGCTGAAAACAAGTTTAACATACATTGTCATTTTATTTATTTTATTTTTATATTGCTTCTTGGGTAACTAACAGGTACTATGCCAAATATTAATTTAACACGCACTTAATAATAAGTTGCCACATTCTGGAGACTTGCGATATTACTCGTCTCACAGATCCAGACTGAAAACACAATTAAAAACTGTGTCTCCACCGGGAATCGGACCCGGGACCTTTGGATCAGCAGTCAGATACCTAACCAACTGAGCCACGAAGGCCGACAATCATCGGGAATATAAAAATTCTAATAGTTTCAGATCTGTAACTGGTCGAGAACGTTAATTAAAAATCAATTACAAAATTCCTGTATAGACAGACAAACAAGAGAAGTTAAAATAAGTGCCAACTGTAAATATAAAAAAAAACAGATTCCATGTAAAAATAATATTGTATTAAGAATCCTTGGTCAATTAATTGTTCAATAAAGATTTATATGATTTCTTTCTCCTGTTTCATAGTCATTCACTATGATTGCAATTATAAATAAAGACAATATTGTAATTGTAACTTAATGTAAAAGCTAAAGATAAGACTAATCAAATTGATAGTAAAGTAGGTACATAGATCATTTATTTGAAAATAACATATTTTCAAGGAATATCCTATAGATTATTATCAATATCATCAAGAACAAAAGCAATTTTGAGATGATAAAACTCAAAACAAAGATTAATAATTGATTGTCATTTTTTCTGTATATTATAGAAGAGTCATTCTATTTACCAAGGTACTCCAATTGTTTTGTTAAAATGTAATTTTTTAAAACTGATGAACATTTTTGGCCCATCATTATAATAGCAATAACACGTTGACCCTGACTACTAATTTGACTGTTTACTTGTTTTCACTTAAGTATGTTGAAAAAAATATGTCATTAAATCCATTAAAAATATATATGAATAAAAAAATCTTAATAACCAAATGAATAACTTAATAGAAAATAATAACACATACAAGTTTTGCACAACACTACTACACGTACAATTGGGTGGTGTGGTTCAACCAACTCAAAACAGATTTGAGACTGGCAAATGATTTTTTTTATTTTGAAATGTTTCCTTTACACACAAGTGCTTGCACGCTGGTAAAGAATAATTTTTCTTTTTTTTATTGTGTACCTTTTTCTGTATCTTGTGATTTTGTTTTATGAATATGTGTTGTATTATATAAAATGAATTTTTTGTTTAAAAAAATATGGTTGAATAAACAAAATGGTTGAACACATGCTTCAATCTTTTTAATACCTTTTTGCAGCGTGAGCTGACTTATAGATACAAATCACAATTTATGTATATTTTAAAATAAAATGCAACAATAATTCACGCATCTAGATACAGTACATCAAGGATTAGGTTCTCACAAGGTCCTTATACTAACAAAAAAAAATAGAGAAAAAACTGTGTCCTCATTGGGAATCAAAATCTGGACTAGGCATAAGATGTCAAACTAAATGAGCCACAAAGAGCCTATATGGAATAACTATTCACTACATTTTATGTTAAGTCAAGCGGTCTTACTCTTGACTTCAAATCCAATGCCAATTTCATAATTTTCGCTAAGAACCTACATTGGAATTGAGAATTAAGTGGTCGGTAGGTATGTTTAAATTGTAAAAGTAGATAATTTGAATGTACGTAGGCAACAGGTAGATAGCTTTCTAAAGGAAAATTGGGATTGGATTTGATCAAGAATACACCAGCAGGTAATAGCCATTTGTTCGTTCACCTCAATACCAAATATATCATTTACCTATAAAACTTTAAACATTATTTTTAAACCAAGCCAATTCAATAAACAATTTTTTTCTCTACTTAAACAGTGGTTTGGTTTTGTTCAACTATCTAAAAATAATAATTGAGTATAATATTAGTTTATTAGATTTTTAATTAGAATAGACAAAATACCAGTTTTATATGACTTAAATAATAAACAATAAATGATGCATAATTGTGTGGTTTATCAATACTCACAATGACATGACAAAATTACAAATCATTTTCAGCTATCTCATATATTATTACAATCACATATCACTGTATGGAATGAACCATAGGAAATGTGTGTGTATGTATATACCTATGTTTATTATTTCTTAACCTATGTACTTATACCATGATAAAACGAGTGGGTTGTGGCCAACGCTAAACTCCTCACTAACAAGTCACTATAGAGTATTCAAAGTTTCTATAGAAAGTTTTCGGCAATTTTATGAAATGAGTGAGTTTAATTCTTTTATTATTTAAATATATTATTATGAAAAATTGATATTTATTAATAACATTTTATGAACGTGATGTGCCCTTTTAGCAATTTGAAAATAAAAATAACAAATTATTTCGAGTTTCCTGAGCATGGGAGTCACTTTGAAATATTTGACAGTTAAAAAAAGTACACAGCACACACACACAGATACATTGTGATGAAACTTTCAGAATGCAATCCCAGCATGATACTAGTTGATAATCTGCAATAAAAATTACTTTAAAAATTGCGAATTCATAAATCCCCTTGGGGTAGTGAGGAGTAAAAACAATGTTATTTTTCAACCCCTTCTTCATAAGGATTCATATTTTTTTCGTGCAACTCTCCAATAATATCTAAAAATTTAAGTCCTGGCAGCACCGTCCACCGTGGTTGACATTTGTCATTTGACAGATATTATACGCGTTCGTTCTGTCATTTGATTAATTTAAATAATTAATCAGCATAATATTATATTATAACTTTTTATTTTATGTAGCTTCACGGGCAACTAACAAGTACAATGTCAAATAATTATTTTACACGCACCAGTAACAAGCTGCCACATTCTGGAGACTTACGATCTGCTTATGATATTAATCGTCTCACAGAGCCAGACTTAAAACATGGAAATATAAAATACATGGATTTTTACGTATTCTTTTACTATATACATACTATCAACAGTTGGGTGTAATGTGTTATTGAACCGTCTACAAGAATCGGAAGAAAAAAGACTCACACATAGGGTTGCCAGATGGAAATTTGAAAAAGGAGGACAAATAGCACAAAAAAGGAGGATTTTCCTTAAATAGGAGGACAATGACAAAAAAACGCCATACCTACAGACGCATATCGAAGAATTTTCATCGTCTCATAATTACTTTATTTCTTGATTTTTTTTATATCTTCAATGCAGTCGCTATATAACTTGTATAATATAGTTTAGTCACTACTTAAACTATTAACAATGAAACAAGATTTTTTATAATAAATTCACTTCATTTTAAACATCATGTTTCACCAAAACATATTTTTTTTTGTAATAAGTTCTTGGTGCTCTTTTATGAAATATGTATAAAAATCTTTAGTACCTAGACATGTTTTTTAAATTATATTGGATAACAATCAACGCAAAAGGAGGACATACGGTAGGTAAGGGAGGACAATTTGTCGAAAAGGAGGACATGTCCTCCTTTAGGATACCATCTGGCAACCCTACTCACACATCTACTACACGGGATGCAATTGGGAGATAACACACCATCGGAACTATTAAGAAAAATGAAAAATCTCGCAGGACCAACATTAAACAACGACGCACTCATCAAAAGACTTTGGATAGAGAGACTTCCGCATAGAATTCAAGAAATCATCACAGCAATTAATACTGACGACATCATGATAATCGCAACTACAGCAGACAGAATTATGGAGGTGAACAATAGAGCTGAAATACAATCGATAAATTTACCATCTACATCTTCAATGAATAACCATGCACATAACGATCCAAACACAGTTCAACTTCTTATTGGAATGCAGCAGCAAATTCAAATTTTGACTGACAAAATATTAGGACTAGAACTTCAGCAAAGGCAATCAAGACCATTTTATAATAATCAAGAAAGAGAACGTTCCAGATCAAGATCGTCTAGTAGAAACCGTTATAATAATTATAATAATAATTCTTATCACAACCGACAAAACAATAATCGAAATTATAAAAATAAAAATAATAATAATAAAAATTATATGCCTAATAATAATAATAACAAGAAGGAAGATATATGCATACCACATCAAAAATTTGGAATTAACGCAAGATATTGTCAACTACCCTGCACTTTCAATCTTCCGGAAAACTAAAACTGCGACAGGTGTGCGAGACAACACCGTCGCAAATGAAACATCGTCTCTTCATGCCAGATATAGCCACCGGCGTCAAATACCTAATCGATACTGGTGCTGAGATCAGTATAATACCGAGATATCACAAAAGTGACAAAGCAACGATCTCTACAGACAGCATCATCACTCCAATATACGCCGCAAACGGAACAGTGATACCAACATACGGTCATAAAGTTATAAATTTAAATCTCGCGGGCTTCGCAGAAATCATAAATGGAAGTTTGTAATAGCCGATGTAACAAAGCCAATTATCGGAGCGGACTTCCTTACAAATTATGATATTTTAGTTGATTTAAAAAGAAAACTGTAAATAGATAAAACAACAGGTATAACAACAAGAGGATTCATGTACAAGACATCAGTCATAGACATAGCAACGGTGCAAGCAACATTAAAATTTAAAACAATTTTACAAAAATATCCGAATCTGACGAGAGCAAACATGACACCAAATGAATCGAAACACAACGTAACACACCATATTCAAACAAGAGGACCGCCTGTCACATCAAAAGTGAGAAGATTAAACCCGATGCAAGTAGAGATAGCAAAAAAAGAGTTTGCATACATGGTCGAGCAAGGCATATGCAGACCCTCAAAGAGCAATTGGTCAAACCCACTTCACATGGTTAAGAAACCAGATGGAAACTACAGAATGTGTGGAGACTACAGACGACTGAATTCAATTACCAAGCCGGACAAGTATCCGATACCACAACTTCAGGACTTTTCACATAAGCTCCACGGATCAACAATATTCAGCAAAATAGATTTGGCTAGAGCTTATAATCAAGTTAAGATGGATGAAGAAGACAGACCACCAGAGGAACCAGACACCTATGGACAGAGACTACAAACAATGATGTCAAAAATTCGCCCCATTCCAATCTCAAATCATAGCAGATTAAAAACATTCGTGCACAAGCAGATGAACCATACAAAATACGTCTTTCTAAGAAACGACGCAGTGAGACGCCCTCTTCAGAAACCTTATGATGGACCTTACTTAGTGCAAGAGAGGGATGATAAAACAGCCACTATAAATATCAAGGGAAAAAGTAGAAAAAATTCATAGAACCAGCTCTAATCTAAAACCAGCCTTCTTCCTAAATGAGAGTATGGACCCCTGCGATGAGATGAACAACAGACAAGCCACTTCCCCAGAGCAGAGAAGGATGTCTATTCCGCAGAATAACAACGCCACTACGTCAGAAGCCACTTCATCACAGCAATCACACACAACCACCAGAGCTGGAAGAAGAGTGTACTTCCCTGAAAGATTCACAAGCTACAGATTTTTTTAAGTTAAGTAACTTATATTTTTTTTCTTTTCATATATCTATGAAAATATTTATAATCTATGTAAAATATGTAACACAAAGTGCATTCGTTATAATATAATATAACTGTTTTATTCAATTTGTAGCACCTCACAGTAAAGTGCATTGAATAAAATAATATAATTAATTAAAATCTTGTGTATAATTTAATATGTAAAAATAAGCACTTACAAGCTCATAAGCAATGAGTAATTATTTAAAATCTTGTGAATAATTTAATATGTAAAAATAAGCACTCACAAACTCATAAGTAATGAGTAATTATTTAAGTCTTGTGTATAATTTAATGTGTAAAAAAAAGCACGTACAAACTCATAAGTAATGAGTAATTATTTAAAATTTTGTGTATAATGTAATATGTAAAACTAAGTACTTATAAACTCAGAAGTAAAGAGTAATTAATTTAAATTTTATGTACCTATATGTAAACCAACTCAGAAGTAATGACTAGTTATTAATATTTGACATAGTACCTGTTAGTTGCCCGAGAAGCAATATTAAATAAATAAATTAAATAAATAAATAGTTAATTTATTTATTTTTTGATACCAAGGAATGTAATTATAAAGAATTAAAATTGTATTGGAGAACTCATACAGCATGAAAGTATGCTATATTTTTTTCCATTATTATGTCAACATAACAAAGAAACATTTTTATCTAATACCAAAGAAATATTTTTTACCTCATGCCAAAAATAAAAAAAAACTTAATTTTTCCTCATGTCGAATCAACAAATGTTTTAAATTTTTTTTCCATTGTTACAGAATGCTGTAAGGACTATTGGGGAAGCAAGGATATCGTCGAATCGACTGGAAAGGGGGTGATATGGCGCGCGCTAGTGTCTGAATCCGGACGATTCAGCCCTATATAAAGACGCCTCAGATCGGGAGCGGCCATTCGATCTACCCAGTACCAGTTATCGCGGTCGCGCTGTCCTTGCGACCTCATAGTTTTCAATCCGCGTAATCATCGTATATTATTCTAATTTAAAATATAAATATTTATTAAGTCAACTATTTTCAATGTATTAGAGTCACATATCCAAATAAATTCATGTAAGTAATTGCACCATTATCTTTTGATTTCTGTCATACAATTACCTGTGTTTTACTATAATATTTAATATCTATATGTACGTAGTGCTGTGTTAGGTAAGTACCTACACAGTCATTACAATACCTTCGCTTGGGGATAGGCAAACAGATTGAAATACCTAAAGCCTATATAGACCGGCATAGCCTATCCTGGGTGACCACCAACAGGTTCATCTAACTTGATCGGCAGCACAACCCAGTCCTCGGTAACCAAGATCAGGTAACTTGGTATCCCGAGGGCCCAAAGCCAAACAGGTGAACGAGAGTTCACCTAAACAGGTAAACATGTAAGGAATGCAATCCCGAACGGGATCCCGAAATACCGAGATCCCGCAGACATTTTGCGGGACTAATCTCGGTCGAAAATTTTACGGGATCCCGCTGGACTGGCGAGATTACAGAGAAGCGTAGTTCATACGTGTTACTCTTTGTTGATTCGTTGAGGAAACGGATTTCAGAGCGGCGAACTAACTTGACAGCGGTTTTATTATATACTTACATGATCCATATAAGTACGAAGAAGACAGAAGTCAATTTATTAATGTTGATGACACATGTAGTCTACCTTCAAAAAGTTTAATATGCAAGACAGTCAAAACTATAGTCGAAAGGCTAGAGTACACGGACACGGGTAACAACGCAGAAGCCACTGCTCCTGCTGACGCTGATGATCCTTAGGATGACGACACTCCTCTCGCTAATCTGGAGACATACGCAGCAGCAGCACCAATGTCACTTCAAGACGAACTCAAACTTACTTTGATTAGTATGAAGAGTTCGAGATCAACAGCCCAACAATCTAGATCTGGCAATATGAGCAACATTGAGGTTTTGATCAAGAAGAAAATGAATTATTTCGAGTCCAGTGGAAAGGTACATACCTTCAATTCACTTACAATGCGCAAATGACTATTGTGCCAACCAGCGTGGAATCTGAACGAGCTTTTTCAGCTGCTGGCTACCTTGTGTCCAATATCAGAAGCCGTTTAGCAGACGACACAATACTTTAACTTTTTTACGAAGCTATTTCCAAAATAATGTTTAAACTTATGATGCTTATTGTACAAGAATATTGTTTATCGTGTGAACGTTATTATTTAAATTTAATTTGAAATATAAATTTATGTCTCATTTTATTCTTTGCTAATTTATGTCTAACTAAAGGTAAGTATGTTAATAAACCATTTAAAATGTCCCAAAGAACTTGTTTGATTAGGTATAAATTTAAAACTCTAAAAAAAAGGTTGGTAGATCGAGGTATTAATTAGGTCTTTATTATACGATTGATAAGATATCTAAGTCCACCCTGCTGGATCCCGCAAATACCTGGATCCAGCGGTACTAAGATTGTTCAGTCCCGCAAATACCTGGATTGACATCGTCCTGCGGGATTGCATTCCCTAGTTACATGCAACTAATTATACTATGAATTTCAAAGTAATAATGATGATTCATAAAATCAATTAGTAAGGTATCAATATGTTCCTTACAACTCATTATGAGACAAATTAGAAAGGATTAACTAATTTTGTAAAAAAATAGTTAAAATAATTAAGAAAATATTTATTGTTTCTTGGGAAATAAACAAAAGAACATATTGTCATTAAAAACAATAAGAATGCAATAAAATTTCAATGAAAAAGTAAAATGAATCACCTAGTCAGTTGAAAAATGTAGTCAAAATAAAAAGTTTCCATTCTTTTGGCCACTACTGAATATCACGTGTTTGTGTCACCGACACAGTAACAACATAGTTCTCTATAAATAAGGGGGTTTGCTATCTCCATGGCTCTTCAATCTATATGTTGAATGTTGCATCAGAACTTTTATGGAGGATAGCAAGGGTCAGAAATTTATTATTTATTTATTTATATTCACATACACGGCCTCTAAAAATATGGTAAAAATAAAACATAAAACTCGTATTAAACAACACAACAATTAAAAAGAAAAACAACACAATAATTCATTAAAATACAAAATCTATCACACAAATCGAAATATTCATAATATGTCCCATTCCGATTCGTCTAAATTTATCCGTCTGAATTTTAGTAGGTATATGAGAAATGTCAAAACGTTGACAATTCCGTAAGTATAGTATTTGAAGGATGTAAAAAGAACGTACTGAGAATGGATGCCAGCAAATCGAAGTTCAAATGGTGTTTCAAAAGAGTGAAAGCAGAACAGCGTACCAAATAAAATTAGAGAACAAATGGCTCAAGCAAGTAGACGAATATGTCTATTTGGGAAGCAACGGAACACCGGAATGGACGGATTGATAAGAAGATCGAAAGAAGAGTTATGGCAGGAAACAGAGGGAATGGAGCACTTAGACCAGTTATGAATGACCGCAACATATCAAAGGATGCTAAAGTTGCCATTGATAACGCTATCTTAGTGCCAACCTTGATGTATGCAAGTGAAACCTGGACATGGCAGAAGTCACATGAAAGCAGAATAAATGCAGTTTAAATGAGATCAATAAGATGAATCTGTAATAGAATTTAAGATGAAGATAGATGTCATTAATAGAATGAAAATGATGAATTCATTTCATTCATTAATTGGCCACATGGGGAGAATGAATGAGGAATGCCTGACGAAGAAAATATACAATGCGCATAGGAATGAAATGAGAAATCAGTGCCGCCCAAGAAAGGGATGGCATGACCATGTGAATGGTATTTTGAAAGACGAAAAGGTTAGAAGCGTGAAGAACAGATAAACATGTATAAGAAGATGTATGAATGTTGACGAGGCGATGATTGTGTGTCAAGATATGTGGCATTCAGTTTTCTCTGTCTACCATGTGAGGATCATGGCATTATGGTATGTATAAGAATCACATACATTAGGTATGAGAAATTTTATAAATATAATAAATTAGACAAATGATTTACTACAAAGAAGACAAATATTGAAAATAATATTTCTATATTGCCCTCATTCAGTATAACAAAAGCTGTTTTTCATTCAAATTTTGCTTATGAATGAAAGCATTTCTTTATAAACATTATTCTATTTGTATTTTACAAATATATATATTTAAAGTCACTCAAATTTAATGATTTATTATACACAGACTAATCTCCTGAGCTCGCAGTGCACAGTGACATAGATCTGTAAATGTGTGGGTGCGAGAGAGACTGCTCAATAGAGTCTGGTCAATCAAAGAACACTTTTAATATACAATACTAAACATAATATAGGAAAAAAAATTCACTTGGTCTCTGAAGTGCTGCTTTAACTAATACCATGAAATATTTCTTTAGCTTTTGTGCATAATTTTAAGACAATTAACCAAAAATTCTAAAAGAAATTTTTCAAAAGCATACTTTGTGAAATATAAATTATATATAGTAATATGAAAGTTTTCTATGCATGACATGTTATGGCTGGTCTGGAAAAATATAGTTGTTTGTTACTCATGATGAACATACACAATATTATGATTTCAAAAATCAATATAAGTCTATACAAGTTGTTCTAAATTCAAACTTTAGATGGGAAATTAGTAATTGATGAATATTATTTGTTATGTTATTTTTTATAAACAAAATTTCTTTATGTTACATTGAGAATACATGAATGTAATTCAATGTAAATAATGTCCTTTTTATATATTTTTTAAAACAACATAGTAAAACATCAAGTTTCCCAAGTAGAATAACTGCCGTTGAAATGAGGTCTCTCAGACAAATGTGTAATAAGACGATGTGTGATTAAATAAAAAAAAGTAAGCACAAGAACAGAATGTATGTTGGAAAAGGACGCCACATGCAAGATAAAAATATAATATATGTCCTGAAGTGGTTCGGCCACATAGAAAGAACAGATGAAGAACGGTTGACAAAAAAATTATACATGGCTAAAAGATGCGGAATAAGAGATAGAGTTCGGTCGAGAAAGATTCATTTAAATCCCATGAATGGAATCTGAAGTGTAGATAGTAGGAGAGTGTGCATGAGGCAATGTTTGGATTAAGTGAAGCGAGAAAAGTATATCAGGATAGGAAAGTATGGCGCTCGGTTCTCTCTGCCTACCTCAATATTAACAAGGCATGATAGTACGTATGTAAAAAAACACAAAATATTTATTTGTAACTAGTATATTCCTAGAAAATAAACTCTCATGACGTCCGGTTTTTAAAAAAAACTGATAAAATAAACATTTTCCTAATATTCATATAAGATATTATGAAAAATGATGTAAAAGAGTAAAATTAAATAATAATTTAACATAAACAGAGAAAATTTCACAATAATAATGTTAATATATTACCTTTAGTCAGTATATATTATTATAAGGTCTTTGGTATATACCTAGTCAAAGATGTTCCATACTCAAATTTTGTATGGAAAATTTTCAGCGATTTTATAAAATGAGTTTGTTTATTTATTTTTTTATTTTATTAAGAAAAGTTGATATTCCTTTAATGCCATTTTATGAAAGTGATGAGCCTTTTTACCTATTTGAAAATAAAAATTTCAAATTTTAAGTTTCCCGAGCTTGGGGTCACTTTGAAATATTTGACAGTTAAAAAAATTGAGAAGCACTATTCATATATCGTTCAAAATCTAATGGGATCTAAGTGAGCATAAGATATACAAATTTGCAAAATTTGAATAGAATCGAATGAGTACTTTAGTCTATAATCGATAAAGTAAAATGAACACGCCGTACATAGCACATAGCACACACACACAGATACATTGTGATGAAACTTTCAGAATACAATCTCAGCATGATACTAGTTGATAATCTGCAAAAAAAAAAATACCCTTAAAAATTGCGAAATCATAACTCCCCACTATATCACCTTGTGTTAGTGAGGAGTAAAAAAATATCATAGTAATCTCTGCTGAATTATATGCTATATTATTTTCTCTGCTGAATGAGCTAGCTATCAGCACCATTGGAATGATCTTGAATCATTAAACAGCGTTATAAAAATCACTATTATTACTTTTTTTTAATATTTTCAGAATATTTTGTCGTTAATTTGTCAGCCTTCGTGGCTCAGTTGGTTAGATATCTGACTGCTGAGCCAAAGGTCCCGGGTTCGATTCCCGGTGGAGACACAGTTTTTAATTGTGTTTTCAGTCTGGATCTGTGAGACGATTAAAATCGTAAGTCTCCAGAATGTGGCAACTTGTTATTGGGTGTATGTTAAATTAATATTTGACATAGTACCTGTTAGTTGCCCGAGAAGCAATATTAAATAAATAAATAGTTGTACATAATAATAATAGGGATCTCACTAACGTAAAGGCTATCAGTTAGTTTCCCATACAAAAAGGTCAAGTATATGTTAATATTTGTTACGATCATTCTATTACAGATTTCCTCAGCTCTTTTAATTCAGCTAGGTTCAAGAAAAGTTAAAATACTGATTGTCTTAAAACTTGTTTCTAGCACAAAAAAGACTAAAACAAACATATTTATTGTATAATACCAAATTTATATTTCCTTTCCATATCCTTTTTTTAATGTAGGAACTATTAAAACATTTTTTTTAAATTTCATAACTGTATGCACTTTTTTTCTCAAATAATGAACTATGAATTATACAATGAATCATCAAATTTCAATGGATGAATTGAAAAAAGACTTAGCCACGACATGTTCTTCACATGGCAGAACTGTAATATGCGAAGCGACTCTTCCAACAACACAACTCTAGAAAGAAAAATAGTAGGCAGACCTATGATTAGATAGAATGATGATACAAGCATATTTGTCTTTTTTTGACAAACGGGAACGGGAAGAAAGATAGCGTGATTACTAGAAGTCATTTTTTTATAAAATCTAATAAAAATGTACATACATACTATGAAAAAATGTGTACCCACTCACAAAAAAAAAACTGTGGATACCCTACAGCTTTTCAATTGATACAGATCAATCTATGACAGGCAAATGTCTTAAAACTGTCAAATGACACATCAAACATCAATGATTAATATAAGGCTACGACTATTTACACGACTCAACCATAGACGAAAACCAAAAATAACCACAGAAAACGCAGATAAATCAAGTTATAAAAATATTAACCTTTGTTTATACTTTGTTATAATTGTAGATCTCGATGAAAAAAATGATTTATAAAATTAAGTAAATGTAATAAGATGTTATTAATATTATTAATACAACCAATATTATTTATTTTTTCTTCAAGTTGGTTTCTATGATGCATTTATGACCATTGAAAAAATAACAAAGGTAAATATTTTTGTATTTTGATTTATCTGCGCTTTCTATGGTTATAAATGACCTAAAAACATAGATGACGTCAGAAAATTTATCGAGTAAATAGACACTTTTTGGCAGGAAAAGCGTTTTCCCGCCAATTCCGTTCGTAAAAATAGTGGCACCGTTAATATAATGTTCAACCTTATGTTGATTATTATTGATATAAATCATATAAGCAACCAACATACTCTATATTATAAAAGCATAAACTATACTACTTATATGTATGCAAAATGAAAAGGTAATTGAACTATTCCATTTACTCTTTAAATTACACACATAATGTAGGTTAACATGAAATGTGAATACATTATTATGTATGGAGGTATAAAAAAGGTGTTTTAATATAAAAACTATTATGAAATACTTTAGTTAAAATTGCACACAAGCAGTCAGATAATATTACAGGGTACCTATCATTATTTAGTTACTCTCTTCAAATTATGGGCTTCACAAATAAAAAACAAATATAAAACCATGAATTGATAGTCTTATCCTTGACATGAATTTAATTTATCAAATGAAAAATCAATGGGATATGTACTCAGGTTTACTGATTTGGTAATTGTCAATTAATATTAATTGTAAATATCTCCTCAGTGACCAATATGGTGGTGGCGCAATATAACAAACATGAAAAAACAAGTAAGTTACTATGACTTTCCACTAAGCTCACTAGTAAAACAAATAAAAGATAACAATGGCAAGTACTGAGATAAAAATATCAAACAAGAAATTATGTAACATCTAATTAATCTTTTTTTATACATTATGTTATATAAAACAATATGAAGTATACAAAAGCTGAAGATAAAAAAAAACAGTGGGACACCATAGATAGACAAATGGTGAAATTAATATAAAATGATATTAAAATGAACAGCTTCAGGATACATGACCTATAATTGGCTAGTTAATTACGTTATCACTTATCTATTTTTTGACCAGCTTTTAAACAGGTTATCAACTTGATTTTTGTTTTTAAAATGTATGTTCAGCGATAATTCTTTACCACGTTGTCCGCTTTTAATTATTCTTTTTTATTAGAAAGAGGGTATCTCATAAGTGATCCCATATAAATTTGGTCAAGATCTGATCATCAAGGAAATCACGAGAAAACCATTAAACTCTTCTGTTTACAAAGGCATCCACAATATAATAATAATAATCAGGACAATTTATAAAGCGCCGTTTAGTGACAACCATGGTCACCTCAAGGGCGCTTTCAGTTTACGAAAAAATAAATTAAAATTAGTCCTATAGCTAACAAATTGGAAATGGTGAAACATAAAACTTAAAAAATACATAAAAATCACAAATTAATCTAGTTATATATTACATAATCCAGATGAAATTAATTATAAAAAATAGTCGATTCAAAGTAAAGAGGCATAATATTTAGTAAACATAATATTATTGAACGGATGAAGGACAATCTGGATACGATTTGCGGAAAAGATGAGTTTTTAATTTCTTCTTCAATTCATTGATATTTTCGGCACATCTTATATCCATTGGAAGTTTGTTCCATGACTTCGGTCCAGAAACGTCAAAAGATCGATTTAGGTATTTTGGCTTATTTGTGAGATTGGTTTCTACTAATTTTTTATTGGATTGGGTCATTGATCTTAGCGTACTTTGTTTGTTTATTGTTAGGTGAAAATGGAACACAAAGTTCCGTTTTCACCTAACAATATGTACTTAGGATCACTCGTAGACGAGTGGATAGCCATAAAATACTATGTACATACCTACGACGAACAGATTACAGATGACTGGGTGAATAATTCTTTAACACGTCAACCTATATTTTAGCCGTTTTTTTTTTTAATGTTAAAGTCTAGGTATATAAATATTTGAAAATAAATAAAGCCATACCACTATATGATACTCTAATTCATAATTATAAGATTTTCCAGTGAAAGTATCTATTTTGCCAGTCACATACTTGAGACACGTAATATAAAAGTGTGAAATCAAATTATATGAACATTTATTTATTTTCTCCAAATTTAGTAATACAAGGTAATCAATAAATTTATAATAATTATTGATTGTTTTCTTATTATACATTTACTTTCATATTATTTAATATTTGGTTGATTTACATAATATATCAATCCAAGAGCACTCTATCTTTATATAGGTTATCTCATATTTACAAACTGCACAACTAAAGAAAATAATATTATATAAGTGTCAGAATTATGCCTTTGCAAACAATAGATAATTTAATTTGTTTATTTCAGAAATAATGCACTTCTTCAAAATAAAAATAAATGTTTCAATGTTTTTTTTATTTTATTTATTGACTTGTAGTACATAATAAAAACAGGCTTATTGCTGTTTGACAATTTCTTCCTGTCCTGCCTGTTTATAATTAAAATAGTTTTCTTTATGAAATCTAGAACTTATAAATATAATTCTGTCCCTTCAATCCCTCTCCCTCTCTTCTGTCCATTCAGACTCTTTTGTCTAACATAGATTTTCCCGTAAAAATGCATTTAACATGCCACCTGATTCTTTGATGACGCTACAGCTCAATTCAAGTGTTGGCCTCCCTCAGCAAGTGCCTCCAACGTCCCCTCTCACCTGTTGGGACACTTTTAGAAGCCGTTCCGCGTCCTTCGCAACATCCCCCACATTAGCCAACCGCCGTGGCACAGTTGGTAAGCCGTTCGGTTTCTGTGCGGGCGTCCTGGGTTCAATTCCCAGCAGAGGAAATATTTATTTAAATTTATTTCTCACACAAATATTGTTTCTCTGGGCTGGAAACACTGGTTAGTTGGAAGAAATTGCCATACGGCAATAAACTTGCAAGGAAGTGTTCATTATTATTATTAGCTTTGGTCTGCCAACCCTCCTTTTTCCATCCAGATGCCCATATAGAATTCTCCTGGAGACCTGTATTTTCGGCATTCTCTGAACATGGCCCGCCCATATCAATCTAAAGGCCCCCATTCACGATCGTGCCATCCTTCCAAATGGCTTGCTATTACTCCAAAATGCACTCGTGAATGTCAAAACCTGCGCAGCCCAATTGGCCTGACACACCAAAATGGAATTCCAAACGATCGAAACTCCATAGTACCGCGACAAACGGCGAGGCGCATCCTGTCGGTACGGCATGCTCGTGAGTGTGAAAACCAGCGCTACATTGCGCCATCTCATTGCGCCGAGATGTTTGACACTCTCGTGAATGCGAAAATACATTTTCTCTTTGGTTTTTTCATTTTATACATAAACAAACCGCTATAGCAGTTGTATATAACTCTTCATCAGAATTACAACTCATTTTTACTTGAAAATTAAAAAGAAATAAAAATTATTAATGCGAAATCGCCGACATCTTGTGTATACTAATTTTGATGGATCGGTGGCGCGACGGCGCGCCCGTGAGTGTGATGAAAATTTTACAATAGTCCAAATGGAGCTGGTCTATATGGAGCGACGCCGAATGACACGATCATGAATGGGCTGCTTAAGTAACCTTATATGGGTTGAGATACATGGGGTCTGATAGATGGTATACAATTCATCATTTTGCCAGATTCTACATGTACACTTCAACCCTTCATATCATGATGGTTGTGAAAATTTTGTACAGGGCATAATACACTCTTCTGCCATTCTTCTGGGATTTTTTCTACAGTCCATATTTTCATGATTAATTGGTGTATCAGTCTTTTTAAATGTTTGTTTCCATATTTATAGAGATCAGCTGGTATATTGTCTTTTCCTGGAGTTTTGTTATGTTTGAGCTTTTTCGGGACAGTGTTTATTTCTGCAATCGTTGGTAAGTTTGCAGGTCCTTCTTCATTTGAGTCGTTGGGAATATCGGTTATATTAGATAGTCTACTGTTATTAGGGAGATTTAGGAGGATGTACAAGTGGTATTTCCAAAGGGATTTGATCTCATCCTAGTCTGCGATTATCTGTCCTGGATTCCTGCACAGTACCTATTGTAAACCCTTTTTGAAGAAATTAACTTCTTTGTAGGCCTCTCCTGTATCATTGTCATTGAAGTCTTGCTCCATCTTTAATATTTTGTTAAGGAATATTCTCTTCTTTCTCCTGATCAATTTGATTGATTGCCTTCTGGCCAGTTCATAAGCCTGTCTTTTAGCTGTCGTCCCTCTCTCAGTGTATAATTTTCTTTGCTCCAAGTAGATTATTTTTAGTAAATTCTTATGCAAGATGCTAAATAAATTAATTAAAATCCATAAACTTCTTGGTTGTGCACTGCACAAACCAAACGCAATTAAACCACAAAAAGACTTCACAGATAGTACCGATTTTCAAGTATGGAAACAAAGATGAAATCAATAATTACTGCGCTATAAATGTACTAAACACTCTCTCTAAAATCATTGAAAAAATTATAAAAAATCAACTCACAAAATACCTTTGGCAAAAACAAAATCTAGTCCATCAGTATGGTTTTAGAGAGGGAAGGTTTACCTCTGATGGTATTTCTGAAGTAACTGGATTATATAATAATAATAATAATGAACACTTCCTTGTACCTTGCGCAAGTGGCGAGTTTATTGCCGTATGGCAATTTCTTCCAACTAACCAGTGTTATATATAACATGAATTGTTGACAAAGGAAACAAAACTATTGGTATATTTTTGGATATTTAGATGGGTGGTGGCAGAGCGGTTAGCGCGCTGGGTTTGCAATCCAGCGGTCGCCTGTTCGAATCCGTCCACAACCAATTTCGTTCACCTATGGCACAAGCATTTATGCTTAATTTATGGAACTTATGAGGATGTATATGTATTTGTTACTACAAGGAAATAAAATTATTTTTAAAAAAAAAATACAAAGGACATTGACACAATATTCCATGGTAAACTTTGTAAAAAAAATGGAACAAATAGGGATTACCAGAAAATAATTAAAATTATTGAAATGTTTATGTCAAACCAAAAATAACTAGTCAAAATTCAAGGAACTCTGAGATTATCTTCCAAAGTAAAAATCAAAATACCTTAAGGAAGCATACTTGGTCCTATCTTATTCCTTATTTAACCTACTTCAGGAGGAGGTTATCAATTTGACATGAATTTTTTTACGTATGTTCAGAGATAACTTTTTACCACATTATCCGATTTCGATGATTCTATTTTCATTAGAACAGGTTCTTAACGAAGCAGTTTATTTTCACATCTAAGTTTAAGAAATTGTTCTGTATCATTATTTGTATTATATTGTATAATGCTATTATAAATTATAGTTACCAATAAAAAAATCAGATGGATGGTAAAGGAGTGCAACAGCCACATACATATATCGACATCCATTTTTTTATATTAACAAGATAAAGGGAAAAAAAAGTAAAACCATGTTTGTCAAGATAGAATAGTGTGGAGGTCAGTCCTTTATTCCTACCCCGAATCTGTAAATAGCTTGATGCTATTGTATACGTATTCTGCCATACCTTTTGTTTAGAAATAATTATTAAACACGCACCCAATAACAAGTTGCCACATTCTGGAGACTTACAATATTAATCATCTCACAGATCCAGACTGAAAACACAATTAAAAACTGTGTCTCCATCGGGAATCGAGCCCGGGACCCTTGGATCAGCAGTTAGATACCTGACCAACTTAACCACGAAGGCCGACAATACATAGGTAAAAAAAAAATACTACAGGAGGTACCAATTACCTATATGTGTAAAAAAAATGTGGAGGTAACAAAAAATTAACGAATCATATTCATAAGTTTCAATACAAATACTTTGTATATAATAATTAAAGACAAGAGTGTCAATTTTTTAAATGTCAAGGTCTCGTTTCATCATAATTTGATGAAGTCAATAATCCAAGCACCTCTTTAAAAAAGGTAGTTTAACTACTTGTGGAAAGCATCATTTACTGATTTGCTTATTTTGCAAATCATTCTGATGGATTGTTAATGTTTATTTTTTAAATTAAATTAATACATTTATGAATGTGTTCATATTATTAAACAGTAACTACAATATTAGGATTCTTTTGATACAAGAAGTTCAAGATAATTTATTTCTCTTAATGAATTGACAGTATTAAGCCAAGATACACGTGATTTGTATAGTCAGGTCTATATTTTTCATGTTTTTTTCAACTTTGAAATCAAAAAACACCAACTTAGAGGCTTTGCAGCATATATGTTCCATACATGGATTTAATCAGAATTTGGAGTAAGAACATTTAGTGTGTCTGTGTATGAGTGTGTCTGTGAGTGTGTGTATCCATCAGTCCCTTATAACTTTTGATCCGATTGATTCACAGAGCCTAAAATTTCAGAAAGTATAAAAAATTTTAAGCCTGCTAATCTTTTATATTTGGAATTTCGAATATTTGTTTCAGTCAGGGGTTATCAACTTGTGAATTTTCAATTTATTTTTCCATATATCTCAAAAACTATAAAAGCTAGAACGCTAAAAAATATAGACAAGTTTCTCAAACACTTTTTACTAAGAAAAACATTTTTTTATGATAAATTAATGTGTTAAACTGCACATATTTCCTGATTTAAAAAAAAACTATGTAACATCCGAGCTAGATAATTTAATAATTATCTAGGTATAAAAAATATGCACATTATAGAAGTACTACTCAAACTTTTTTGACAATCTTTATAAAAATTGAATTTAATGATGACATTGTTTCATACAATTTGTATGGCAGTATACACTACACAATATCTACGGACACTCTCAATAGTTTGATACTTAATCTCCAAACATACATACATACCATCGTGCTGTTTTCATATTCTGGGTAGGAAAAAAGGACTGACCTCCATACTATCCTATCCTTACATTTATAAGTGTCGAGATGATATAAATAAATAAAATAAATACTGTTTTGTATACAAAACAAAATAATTTGGATTTAAGGGTTTATAGTTTGCTATGCATTCTTCAACTATACCTACATACTATCGTCATCGACATTTGGATCTCATGTGTTACATGCAACTAGTTTTATTTATTTATTATATTTTTTTAAATTTTTAAAGCTCCTTTTTTGAAAAGGCAGAGCTCTTTTTTTGTTTTATGGCACTGATACATTATTTTAAATTACTTCTTTCACAGAATATAATATTTCCAAGACCATGATTGTTAGAGCGCGAAGAATGACCTTACTCTAGTACTGTTATATATTATAATCTCATAAGAAATCCTTTATTAAAATATCATCAGCATACAATAATATATAGACTTATGTATAATAAATATGATAAAGAAAAGAAGAAAATATATAAAGCTTAGTACTATTTGTCTACCCCGAAATGGACATAAATATGATAGCATGCATGAAATTGATAATATACCTATGTGTATATTATAAAATATGGTAGGCATTCTCATACATCAATAAAGTTCTTAGACTATTATTTAAATGATTCATATCCTTGATCATTTTTTATATCACAAATCCAAGAAAAGATGCCATAATCAACATGACAAGGCAAAAACAAAAACTCACTATTTAAACAGCACTGAAGTTCTCATCTTGTATAGAAAATATGTTTAAATTTAACAAACTTAAAACCAGTTATACAGTTAGCCCATCAAATACACACTTATGTAATCATTTATAGGAAAACATTAAACAAGGACATTAATGTATACAAATATAGGTATATTATAAAATAATGATTTTCGTGGTTAAAAGATTTTTTTACTATAGTAATTTGGCTGTTTTTGACCGAATAATTAAAATAAAAATATGGACAGATAACACTGTCCATTAACTGAGGTTTTTTTATCCTCTAATGTCAAGTTGTGTTTGAATTGGCATCAAGTGCACCCAATTAATTCAATACCTACAGCAAAATACTATTTTTACTAGTCTCCAATCTATATATTAATACGTGAAGCGAAAACGTTAAGTACTATTTCCGGATAAATGGGCGCACGGACGATTTTGTGATTTGGCATACTTAAAGTTTATATGGAGGAGGACTGCAGAAAAATAATATTAATACATATTATGCGTTATAAATTAAATAAATCAAATAAAAAATATTTCACATCAAACCATTTATTGTGTACCATAGAACAGTGAAGAGAGGGGAAACGTAATTTTAATATATCCGCTTAGTATGAGAAATATTCCGATAACACACAGTAGGTAGGAAATATTCATTCTTTTTATTCCATGTTCTGTGGTCACATTTAAATGTCATTGTGGTATTTACGGCGCATGCGCAGTTGTTTAAATTCAAATATAAGAACATTTTAAAGGAAAATACATATTTGTATACCTACCTAATTGTGAAACAATATAAATGGTAGGTACTTACACAACAATTTCATTTATAAAATTGACTTGCAATACATGAAGAGAAAACTGTGTTCCTTAATGAAAACATGATATCTATATTATAAATTTGAATGTTTGTATGTACCTATGTACCCTTAAAGGTATGTATTGAATGCGCTCCTAAACCGTTCATCCGATTGCTATAAAACTTTGGTGAATAGTCGAGAGTATAACAGGGATGGTTTCTGGATCAAAAAAAATGTTTCTTCTTCATCGGGTATTAGGTCATTTTACCTATGAAGGTGGTCTATCCTGGGAACCGTTCATCCGATTGCAATGAAACTTTGATGAATTATTGAGCGTATGCCCGGGATGGATTCTAGATTAAAAAGAATTTCTTCTTCTTCTTCTTCATCGAATATTAAGTCATTTTACCTATGAAAATGGACTATACTGGAAACCAAACATCCGATTGCAATGAAACTTTGAAGAATTATTGAGCATATGCCTGGGATAGTTTCTAGATTAAAAAGAATTTCTTCTTCTTCTTCTTCATCGAATATTAAGTCATTTTACATAATATGAAGGTGGACTATACTGGAAATCGTTCATCCGATTGCAGTGAAACTTTGGTGAATTGTCGTGCGTATTCCCGGGATGGTTTCTGGATTAAAACATTTTTCTTCTTCTTCTTCTTCATCGGGTAATAGGTCATTTTACCT